>VMDR010005897.1:0-48572 GCA_007922815.1 Macrotus californicus | reverse complement strand
TAGAGGCCAGAAGGCAGTATCTTCAGAGTAACTTAGTACCAGCTACACTATCATTCTAGACAGAATAATATCAAGATACATAAGACTAAGGGAATTTACCACTCATAGAACCTCCCTAAGAGGACTGTGAAAGTATATTTTCATCAAGAAGAAATGAACTCTGAGGAAAAACATGGAGTAAAAAATGAGTGCGAATATGATAGTCTTAAGATGTTCCTTTAATTCTAAGCTGTAGAAATAACTACTTTTTAATTTAATAGATATAACTAAGGCAATACATACTTACAGTAAGACATCACTACAGAAATGGCTAGAATTAAAAAGACTAACCAGGCCAAGTGTTGGTGAGGATTGCAGAGTAACAGGAACCCTCATGCATTGAAGTTAGTAAGGTAAAATGGAAGGACCCCTTTGGAAAATTGTCAGTTTCTTTAAAAGTTAACTGTACATCCACTATGTAACACATCCATTTATCTCCTAGCTATTTGCTCAAGAAAATGAAAGCATATTTCCATGTGAAAACTTGTACATGAATGTCCATAGCAGTTTTATCTTTAATAGCTGCAAACTGGAAATGACACAATGAAAAGGATAAATTCAAAATCATTTTCTGAATCAAATAATTCAAGTGAAGGAACACTACATAAAATTCTAAAACAATGTAAATTAATCTGCATTGGCAGGTAATAGATCGGTGCTTGCCCAGAGAATGGGGGAGGGGAGATGAGAAGAGAGGGATTACCAGGAGACATGAGAACATTTTTAGGCATTGCATCAATTTGTCCCAGCAGGATTTTAATTTACGGAATGACTGAGAGATAACACAGACAGGCCAATGCCACTGAAAGAAGAATTTATCACATTTACCAAGAGAAAGAGACCTGCCAGGCCACACAGGGCCTTATGGAGAAACAGCAGGTTTGGTCAGGAGGCAGCAAGGAGGGGTGGAAAGCCTAGGCCAGGCCTTTTACTGGTGTTTTCATGGAAAAGGCAAGACAGGGCAGAGAAACCAACTTAGGACTGGCTAGTTGAAATAATTCTGATGGGATTTGGGGCATAGGGGCTGTCGCTGTCTGTCTGGTACCTGGGCCTGGGTTGATCTGAGTACGGGAAATATTGGTTTAGTGCATGAGAGATAAGAAGTTGTTCAGAGTATGGGCTCTGGACTGCACAGGAGATGTAAATCACTTTGGCTACTAGTGAAGTCCTATAATTAACGGAAGCCAAATAGACCGAGAATCTGAGATACTGCAGGTAAAACAAGGTGATGGAAATGTCAAATATATTGACGGATTTAATGGCTTCAGGGGCATATACATTGGTCAAAACTCATCAAATTATACATCAATATATCTCAAGAAGGCAGTGGAATTTTAATAATAATTATTAAATAATAGAAATAGAGTGTATAGGTTACTCAAAAACAGAGAAAATAAAAAAAGGAATATTGATAGGAAAAGGGATAATAAAGGGAAAAAGATGGTACAAAGAACACCCAAAAATAATGGTAGAAATGAGACCAAACACACCAATTTCACACCCACAAAATTAAACAGCTAACAATTACTGGGTGCTCACTACGTGTCAGACTTTATTCTAAGAACTTCATCCTATTCAATCCGCACAATCGCCTGTGATGAGAGGCTAATATTATCCTTTCTGACAGAGGAGAAAAGGGAAGGAACAGAGATTAGGGAAACTGCACAGGATCAGACAGAGGTGGGTGGGAAAACCAGGACTGGGATCCAGGTGGTCTGAGCGCGATCTTCGCCACCGCACCAGAGCCGGACTGAACTTGCCTGCAGAGCGATTTAAAACAGTTGTGCTACTTACAAGTGACACACCTCAACCCAGGCCACACACAAAGCTTGAAAAATAAAGGCACTGAAGTATATATTACTGACAATAGTATTAATATGAGGCAAAATTGAACTAAAGGCAAAAAGTGTCGAGCTAATTTTAAATGCTCCATCATAAGAAAAGGAACAATCCGTTATGGGGCATGACACTTGTCAATTTGTACATCTGTGATTGCCTAACTTTAAAATATATAAAGCAAACACTGATAAAATTATAAAGTGAAATCCTTAAAATCATAGAATTTTAAAACATATTCTTATCAGAAATGATTGATGGAGTAAACATTAGAAATGATATAAAAGATATGGTGAACAATATTAACAAGCTCTAAGATAAATATAGTATCCCATACTGTAAAGATAGAGAATAAACATTTTTATAAGTTCCCAACAAATTATGTGCCAAAACATATTAATCATGTACAAAATCACATGAGAATTTTCAGCATTAATATCTAATAACCATGGTAACAGAATGCTACAGATTAGGGGCTGGCAATCTATGGTTCAGGGACCAAACTGATTTGCTGCCTATTTTACGTGCCTTTTGAACTAAGCATGGGTTTTATGTTGCTAAAGGACATGTGAAAATTACATGAAACTCAAATCTCAGTGTTTATAAATGCAGTTGTGTTGGCATATGGCCATGCTGGTTCCTAAGATGCCTCCAGCTGCTTTCCCACCACAGCCACAGAGATGGGCAGTGTGACAGAGTGTGTGGCCATAAAGCCTAAAATATTGACTGTCCAGCCCTTTGCAGAAAAAGTTCGCTGGCCTTTGCTATAGAGCTGTGAAATGAATGAATTAACTAGACTGACAGCAACACATATATATATAAATCTTAACAAATAACTTTTTAAATTGCATTTTATTGATTATGCTATTATAGTTGTCCTGATTGTCCCCCCTTTGCCCACCTCCACCCAGCACCCCCCACTCCCTCAGGCAATCCCCCCCGCTTTGTTCAGGTCCGTGGGTCATGCATATAAGTTCTTTGGCTACTCCATTTCCTACACAGTTCTTTACATGCTCATGGCCACTCTGTAACTACCTATTCACACTTCTTAATCCCCTCACCTATTCACCCTTTCTCCCCCTCTGGCAACCATCAAAATGTTCTCTGTATCCATGATTCTGTCTCTATTCTTGTTTGCTTAGTTTTTTAGATTCAATTGTTGATAGATTTGTATTTTTGTCATTTTATTGTTCATAGTTTTGATCTTCTTTTTCTTGAATAAGTCCCTTTAACATTTCATATAATAAAATGGTTTGGCAATGATGGACTCCTTTAGTTTTTTCTTGTCTGGAAAGCTCTTTATCCGCCCTTTGATTCTAAATGATATCTTTGCTGGTTAGAGCAATATTGGCTGTAGGTCTCTGCTTTTCATGACTTTGAATATTTCTTGCCAGTCTATCCTACAAAGTTTCTTTTGAGAAATCAACTGACAGTCTTATGGAAACTCACCTGTAGGTAACTAACTTCTTTTTTCTTGCTCCTTTTGAGATTCTCTCTTTATCTTTAATCTTTGGCATTTTAATTATGATGTGTCTTGGAGTGGGCCTCTTTGTATCCGTCTTTTTTGGGACTCTCTGTGCTTCCTGGACTTACATGTCTATTTCCTTCACCAAATTAGGGAAGTATTCTTTCATTATTTTTTCAAATAGATTTCCAATTTCTTGCTCTTTCTCTTCTCCTTCTGGTGCCCCTATGTGAATGTTGGACCTCTTGAAATTGTCCCAGTGACTGTTTATACTACCCTAATTTGGGGGGATAATTTTTCCTTCTTATTGTTCTGATTGGCTGTTTTTTATTCCTTTATGTTCCAAATCATTGATTTGATTCTTGGCTTCATCCACTCTACTGTTTCCCTGTGAATTGTTCTTTATTTCAATTAATGTATCCTTTGTTTCTGATTGGATCTTTTAATTCTGTTAAAGCCCTCACTAAGTTCCTTGAGCATCCTTATAACCAGTGCTTTGAACTCTGCATCTGATAGATTGCTTATCCATTTCATTTAGCTCTTTTTTTGGAATTTTGATGTGTTCCTTCATTTGGACCATGTTTCTTTGTCTCCTCATTTTGGCAGCTTCCCTGTGTTTGTTTCTATGTATTAGGTAGAGCTGCTATGACTCTGTGTCTTGGTAGTGTGGCCTCATGTGGTAGGTGTCCTGTTGAGCCCTATCACCCAAACTGGGTACTCGAGGTGTGCCCTTCATTTGGGCTGAGTACTTAGCAAATAACTTTGAAGGAAAAATTTAAGCTATAAGGTTTGTGCAGTATGATATATTATATAAAGTTTTAAAACAAAATAATAATTTATTAATAATTTCATATTTAAAAATTAGTATAATAGAGTCATTTTATGGAGAGTGAGTAAGTAAAGAAGGAAATTATAGGCCATTCTTAGTTTCAAGGAACTATGTAGAAAAGGTTGGAGCGTTGATTGATTAGAAGTCACTGTTAGGGTTTCAAGGTCTTGCTGTAAAGGAGCTTTTTATGGCAAGTTCTTAATTTCTTATTTTTGTTTACTGTTGGAAGAAAGAATGACTTCATTTGCGGTGCCTTTGTGTAACTTATCAATGATTGTGAATGATTAACCCTATGAGTATGCAGTTTTCTATTGGGCTTTACAGCCTAATGGTCACCATGTCAAAGATAGCTTTGCTGTGGCCTCTCCAACATATAATTCACCTGCTTCTCAATAGGTACCTGGACGCAGCTTTGCCTTGTCTGAAAGTTTGTGGATGATCTCAGATGGTGATCATCTGGCTGACAGGTTAGTGGATGTTCTACTTTCTTAGCCTCTCCCCAAGTCACTCCTCAGCTGCCCAGGTACCTCCCAAAACATGAGTATAGGGGTGGCCCAGTTCACCGCTTACTTGGGTTGATAAACATTGCAGCGCAGATAGAACAAGACTGAAGCATGTATCATACTTCCATCCCAGCTCTGAATTCAGTCCTAGGACACTAAGTAAAAGAGGAGAGACTTCTCTTCTGCATTATTTTAAAATGACTCTTCTCTCTAGTTTGCTGCCAGAGCAGATACTATTGATTTTCAACCAATGTGCCACAAAAAATTTTAAAACATGTGATACCTGACTATTTTCAGGGGCACTGGCCTCTTTTCTTTTAGATTGTCAAATAAGACAAATGGCAACAGCCAACACAATAGCCATCCAGTGTGAATGAATCAAAATTATACCTTTTTTTTCAGATCGACAAAAAATATACTCCTTGGAGTGCCACAGAAATTTAGTAATTAGTTTATGTGTGCCATGAGATGTAAAAGGCTGAAAATCGCTGATCTACATGCTTGAAGCGATCTCCATGCCTTCTCCATTTAAGTGAAGGGTGCTTTTACATAAAAAGAAGGCTGGGGGACACAGGTCTAACTGAGATCGTAAGTGCTGCTGAAGGCACCTGGGTTTCTCAGTCTGAGCACCAGCAAACCTCTGCCCCAGAGTCAATGCCTGCCACTGTGCTTGTGCAGGCTCTGCTTCCGCACGGTAGTCCTGGAGGCGACTCCTTCCTGAAGCCCCGTAGGCCTGGCTGCAGGGCTGGGGAGAAGCAGGACCGACGTCAGTCTGGAGGAAGAGCTGGCTTTCTCCGATGTGCCCATGATGTCCTGAATTCTCATGGTGGCCCTAATGTCCCCATACCACAACCTTTATAGTTCGGTAAAATTGATTCCTGTATCATCTCTCCCTCCCACCAAGTACACAAGACTTCTCTATGCTTTTTTTTTTTAGGGTTCTCCCATGCAGAACTCAGAATTGCCCCAAACTGGGCCTCAGTAGCTTTTGTGAATCTACCCCAAAAATATTTTTTGAAACATACAGTGTGTGTGGTTAAATTTTTTTTTTTTACTTAGAGTCAGCAAATTTAGCTCAAATCTCTCTTTGTTGCCTACTATCTAATTAACATTGAAAAAATTCTTAACCTCTCTGACTTTTAGATTCCTATCCTATGACATGGGAATGATTACAGTACTGAGTACTTCACGAACTGTAGATGAATTAAAATGAGATAAAGAAAATGAAACCATATTGTAAACTATAAAATTTATATAAATATGAGGTGCTGTTAAACTACTACTGAAAAGCCCCCCTACACCTACAACTCAGCAAAACTGATTTTCCTGAGAATGGGGTCATAGGACATAGGTATTAATAGAAATCCCATATACATTGTAGAATCCCATCCAAAATATTCACCTTCAAGAATAATCTATAGTAATTATTGTTTATGTAGTACATTACAATGTGCTTCATAGCACACATGATCTCTTTGATACTCACAATTATTCTGTGAGGTGGGTATTATTATTGCCATTGCGCAGATGTGGAAACTGAGCCAGAGAGCAATAAAATGGCTTGCCCAAGTCACACAGCCAGTAAATGGTCGGGCTGCAGCTCAGCCTGAGCCTCCCATGCCTTCCCAGGCTCTTTCAACTATGTCATGCTCTTCTTCAAAGTCGTCAGCAGTCTGTCACTTTATAGCAAGAACTTTTCAGAACACACAGAGCTAATTGACTTAGGCCATAAGAAGCAGGAAGTCACTTTCGTAAACTTAGTTTCAAGCTTCTATTTCTAGAAACATTTTGGTCCTCCACACCCTGCAGTTGTGAAGATGAGAGGGATTCTTGTTTCAACTTTAAATATCTATACTTCTGCATAAATAAAGGGAGCTTTCAATAGCCAGCATCTCCAGGACTCTCAAAAGAAAGCTAAGGGCTTGCTTTCTCTGCCAGAATCATCATTCATTATTAAACCATAGAACACCCATTCTGAGCAACAGTTTTATAAGAAAATATCAGCACCCAAGTGCTATCACTCCTTGAAATTACTGCTTATGGGTAAAAAGTTACCAGATATATTTGAGTTTTGTAATCACACAAGATGGGGTCTGTGATGCCCATTATTTGGGGGATAATGTGATACCCATTATAGTTGATTAGGGCTGAACCCAGGATTTAGTGCCGACAGATTGCTGATTTCGTCTTGAGTTCACACAACAATCAATACAAAGGCTGAATAATGGTAACATTTAGATCTGTCTCGAAATGTGAAGGTTTCTGTTTGTGATTTTAAAACAATGCTTTGGCATGAGAGCAAAACACCACTCTCCTACTCCCTTGGGCCAAAGAATTTTCAGTAGATGGTGCTTCTGATCTGACTTCCCACTCTCAGTTTTTATGCCCCTAGATTACAACTCGGCCTCACCAGTGAAGCAGTACTTAATTTGATCAATAGCAAGGTACGTGGCCCCCTCACAGCTCAGTCTGTGACTGTTCTGTTTCGTTCAGCAAAGAGCAGGGCAGTGGAGCACATAAGTAGCACTGGTGTCTCACAGCGAGGAGCTGGCAAACAGAAACAAAGCTGAAGGAGAGAAAGTGAAGGTCCCATTCCTCATCTCTCAACCACAATGTCTCGCCCTGCACAGAGAAGACCAGAATACCAAAAAATAGTAAGATCTTTTTATGATTGTTCTCAATAATCTCTTAATCTACTTCAGAAAAAATGTTATAAGTGATTTCTGATTCATGTTGAGAGGCAAGGAGGATATTTCAGTGGAGCAAGGGAGGGTAGAGTGGAGTGAATCAGAAATGACACCTCTGGGAATAGTTACAACAATCTCCTACATACTGTGAGAGGATAATTGATTCTTTATCTATATTTCAGGGTCTTATTTTCTGACTGGTTATTCTACAAATGTGTCAAAGTGTTCATAGTTTATGGGGTAGAAAATACAATACATAGAGAATAGTTGATTATATATTAAATTAAATAGGAATAGATCATCAAAAAACTTGTTATGAAAAGATTGCCTTTAAAAATATATCCCCTAGTCTGAAATGTTAGGCATTATTATTATAATTTGGTATGTGCCATTATCTTTTCTATATATTCCCAGTTCAGAGTTATTTTAAAACTTAATTAGTGCAGATTAGATTTGGACATCCTTTCTTGTTATAGGTTTAGACATCTAGAAGTTACATAAGTGAAAGGTCAACATTAAGTTTAAAGCTATGCTAATTGTTTCAGGAGACTGATGGGCATTGCATAAAATTAAGTAATTTCAGCCATGAGTATTTAAAATTGTATGATGAACTCATGTACAGCCCAGTTGGAAATGCCTACAGATGCCCTCTCTGATATTCCGGGATCTTGATTTATTTTTATGTGGGGCTCTCATATGCTAAAAAATATTGTATATAGTTCATACTATACCTAAATCACTTGATATTTATCCTGATATGTCCAAAACCTCTTGAAATAGCTGGTGTCTATTTTTCATATATGAAAATGATTGCTTTAAAATTTGATAAAGTTATGTTGACATTCTTATGATAAGTTGTATGGATTTGAGACCCTACTGGACATGCAGTTCAAGGCACAACCTTTGGCCATAAAGCAGAATGGAGAAAACTGACCTTGATGGGTACTAAACTTAAAACCTAGCTGGAAGTAAAACATACTTGGTACCCACCCATCAGAGACAGAGAGAGAGAGAAATGCTGTTTTTTCAGCTTGGCCTTAATTATAAGTGGGCACAATGCTGAGGCTATAGCATGTAGGTAAGTATCATTTTATCTCCTTTTCAAACCGTTTTGCTTCATTGCTGGTGACAACCATGTCACCTCCACCACCCTCCCTTCACTTTGCTTATTTCAGTAATTTATTTTCTGCTGTGGCTCCTTATATACTAGGCAGATATTTCATGTATAGGCATTTCTTGTGACTTATAATTAGGTTCTTGGAAAATTTAAATAAAAACAAAATTAAAATTAAGTATTGATGACTCTTCAATAATTTAACAATATTTTTGTTTAAATTTCTTGCTTTACAGCCTTTGTTACCTGGTAGGAATATTACTGTATTTATTATTTTCTTATACCTTAATTGTATAATTTGTATTCTTAATGTCATGCCAATTAATGTATACAATATATATTCTACATACATTTGTGACATTTTGATGTATATTTTTCAACATAATTATGTCCATCTGTGCTGTGCAATATTTAGATGCTGTCCATTTAAAACTTATTTAGTGATAATAAATATTCTATCTGATTTTTAAAAATTTGTCGTAACATACACCCATAGGTAAGAGAATGGACACAGGTGGTATTGGGCCAGTTTTGGAGTATGTGGATCAAAATTATATAACACTTTACGTAATGAAGCCCCTTTGTTGAATAAAACATTTTATTGATTTGTTGAGCCATTTCTGCCCATGATAAAAAAAATTAAATATGTATTACCAGGCCTTATTTACCCCTGCACATTTGGCAATCCAAGTTACCTGGGCCTAGAGGTAAAGACATCTCTTATAACCTGGAATGCACATTTGACCTTTCATGAAAATACAGATTATGCACAAAACAAGACTATTTTCAACAGTAGTGATTCTTCCTACCCACCCCCCGTGCCCCTACCTCTACTCTAGACCTGCCTGCTTTTGTGCACCTTGGACATGTTTGCCGCCACAGGAGATCCTGCAGTCTCGGCTCCGTCCTGCTTCTGCTGACTGCTGGCTGGTTGGGCAAGTCACCCATTCCCCCTGAAGCCTCACTCCCTCTCCTGTAGGACTGAGAGCATTGGAACAAGTTATCTTCAATAGCCCCTTTCCTTTCTTATATAGTATTCAACTGTAGATACCAAACAGAGACTTATAAAAATGGATTGACTGCGCTTTGTGTTTTCTGTTTCCCGTGTTTTCAACCTATCTACACTAAACCAAACCTAGATTAGCCTGAGTTTTAGTTCTAATTTTTAATTCAGTCTGAACATAAGACATATTTTGGAGATCTATAAGGATCGTGCAAGTTTTCCTGCTTTTTTTCCCCCAAACTATAAAGGAAAAACTCATAAATTTGCTGCTACAGTTGGATTCATCCTCATGGTCTCCTCAGCAGATCTGGAACCCATTAGGGATTATGTAGACTCATGAGAAGTCTCACCCAATTATTCCTTCCCATTGCAAACACGGGCAGCAGATACCAAAGGCTATTCTAGAACAACAGCAATTTATATTAGCAATAGTATTCCTGTAGAAACTTCATCTATTAAAATATGTTGCAAGTTATATAATACAAGCAAACACTTAGAAAGGTGTTCTCTTGTTAAGGAATTAATTTTATGTCATGGCTCTTTCTACCTCCGAGCAATGTATCCAAATATGGGTACAACAGAGGGTGGAAGATGAACAGGTGACTTGGAAGGCTGCAGCCAACTGGAAGATAGAATAGCATATTGTTTGTAGCTGCCTATAACGTGAAACCATCCATTTTTCTCCAGAACAAAGATCTCTTTGTTCTCACCTATGGAGCTCTGGTTGCCCAGCTGTGCAAGGATTATGAAAAAGACGAAGATGTGAATAAATATTTAGATAAAATGTAAGTAGAAGTCTAAATTCATGCGGCACGTGCATTGTTTCTTAACGTCCTCTGCATTTTGTCCACCGCTGATGACATTTCTTGCTCCTTTCCACCAGCTCTCCTTCTACTTCAATAAATGATGTCTTAAAGCTAGACATCACTTCTGTCAGCTGCCATGTAGGCTGTAATAAAGCATGAAGTAATACGAACGGGCTTTTCTCCATGAATATCAAGCACGGAATATTTTCTTTTTAGTTGGAAATCATTTCTTTGTTAGCTGCTTATAAGCAAAGCAGGTGGTAAAACTGAATTTTTTCTTTTAACATGATGGGTCATCTAATATGATTCTTTTCAGCAGTCTTGTTCTAACAGAACCCCTCCCAGCATGAATATGTGCTTACAAAGCACAGACCGCCCATGGGAGGGAATGCGAAGAAAGACTTACTCAGGGCAGTTGCTTGAGGGAACTGGGGGCGGGAGGGTTGGAGGTAAAAGGCAGATTTATTTTCTTCCTGTTAATTGTTTGAATGCTTTTACCATTACTATGCTTTACTTAAGAAACATACTAGAGAAACACACTTCTTCCTTTTCAGATAAAGCCCATTCTACTTCTCTTTATTAATGGGGATTCCTTCTGCACAAATCCAGCCTTTAAATTTCTCAGCATAATTATATGAACATCAGATTATTGCCCGATAATAAAATATCTGTCAGTGTTTTTTCACCTCTTAACCAGGGATCCTGAAAAGGACCCCACAGGGCAATGACTGACAAATCTGTACCGGTTAGAATGTTTAGGTTGAATGGAAAATTTAGCTTAGTTGAGTTGAGCATTTTAGCTTTGTAAAAGGCTTCACTGTATTTTTTGTTGGAATACAGAAATAAAAACAGAGAAGAAGCATTAAAGATTTTTTTCTTGAATGCTTGGTCTTCTTCCTTTCTACATGTTTATTCTTTTTCTATTGGAAAGGTTTTTTTCACTGTCCTGTAATTATTCTGATACCCGTACCTTTATTTTTTCATTTCTTCTGAATTAGGAACACTTCCTCAGGTAAACTCACTGTAAAAGTGGGAGCTGCTTGAGTCCTTATACACTTAGGCCATACTTACACATGTCGTACAGCATTTCCAGAAGGTACAGCATTTCATTTAGCTTCGCGTTGTAGAAAATGTAGCAACTCATTTATTTGACTAAAAAAATATCTCCAGTTAGGTACTATTTGAGTGTACATTTTAACAAATCTGAATAAAATATTAGTGAAAGAAGAAATTTTGAGAGGCTGCCGAAAGGACTTGGCTTCAGAAAAATAATTCACATTTGGATATTCTAAATAGCTTCTGCTGAGAGCATCTTACATTTTTATTTTTGACATTTTAAAAATATATTTTATGGATTATGCTATTAAAGTTGTCCCATTTCCCTCCCTTTATTCCCCTCTAACCTCCACCCCACCCCCGACCTGCATTCATGTCCATGGGTCGTACATATAAGTTCTTTGGCTTCTCCATTTCCTATGCTATTCTTAACCTCCCCTGTCTAGTTTGTACCTACCATGAATGTTTCTTATTCCCTGTACCTTTTCCCCCATTCCTCCCCCTCCCCGCTGATAACCTTCCGTGTGATCTCCATTTCTGTGATTCTGTTCCTGTTCTAGTTGTTTGCTTAGTTTGTTATTGTTTTTTATTGTTTGTTTTTTAGGTTCAGTTGCTGATAGTTGTTTGCTTTCATTTTACTGTTCATATTTTTGATTATCTTCTTTTTCTTAGATATGTCTTTTTAACATCTCATAGAATAAGGGCTTGGTGATGATGAGCTCCTTTAACTTGACCTTATCTGGGAAGCACTTCATCTGCCCTTCCATTCTAAATGAAAGCTTTGCTGGATAGAGTCATCTTGGATGTAGGTCCTTGCCTTTCATGGCTTTGAATACTTCTTTCGAGTCCCTTCTTGCCTGAAAGATTTCTTTTGAGAAATTAGCTGACAGTCTTATGGGAACTCCTTTGTAGGTTAGGTAACTTATTTTCTTTTGCTGCTTTTAAGATTCTCTCCTTATCTTTAGTCTTGGGTAATGTAATTATTATGTGCCTTGGTGTGTGCTTCCTTGGGTCCAAATTCTTTAGTACTCTCTGAGCTTCCTGGACTTCCTGGAAGTCTATTTCCTTTGCCAGATTGGGGAAGTTCTCCTTCATTATTTTTTCAAATAAGTTTTCAGTTTCTTGCTCTTCCTCTTCTCCTTCTGGCACCCCTTTGATTCGGATGTTGGAATGTTGAGGAAAGGCTTAGGCACCTCTGGGACAACTTTAAATGTTCCAATATCTGAATCTGAGAGCACCTTATATTTTTAATTCAATACATAAATATACAAAATATATACTTTGCAGAAGTATATCCTTTGAACAAAATACATATACATATATGTGGCACTGACTATAATGTTCTGGTTTCTAATCACTGTTGCCAGGGGCCAACCCTGTGTATGTGCATAAAAATTAGAGAACACTGGAAACATTTTTTATCCTAATACAACTATTTCTGTAAAGTATATGTTCTGTTTTTAAAAAGTCTATTCTGTGTGAACTTCCTGACAAGAATCAGAAAACGTTTTTCTTGAAAGTCAAGTAAACTAAACCGAATGTTGCTATCCACTCAGAAGTATAAGTATCTCATAGCGTTAGTGAGTGGGTGAGCACTCTGACATTAAATCGACCATCCCCCACTGCTCAGTCACCGAGTGTCTCCCTCCTTTTTAGACCCTATGGAGTAAATGTTGCCTCTACAAACCCTGGTGTTTTCATCTCGCTGGGTCTTCTGTTACTCTATTCAAATCATTTCACTTGTCTGTGCACGTGTTGCTGTGAAAGTTGATCAATTTTGTGTCAGTTGTTTGGAAAAGGCAGTTTTATTCTTTTTTATTTCCACCATTAAGGTCATATTTCCTCAACTAGGTTGATCTTGTTGAGGGTGGAGCTCAGTCACCTTAGGCACATACTCAGATAGCACCTCAAAAAATGCTTTACAGTTGTGCTTCAAGTTCTCAAGCTCTTCATTGTGATGTGGAGCTAATATGAATACTTTCTCCCAAGTCCCGTAGATTCAGTTTCCCTGAAATGAAAAATGAATTTTCTGGACTTGGCTATTTTTTATTTTCACTTAAAATTCAGAGTCTAACTGTTGACATCTACACTGGCAACAAAAATTGATTTCTCTATTCCCCTTATCCCCTCCTTCCAGAGCCATGGCGGACACGCCTGCCCTCCTGCCGTGGTAATGCTGCCAAGAGAAGAATGAGCATCCAGTGGCCACACCTGTAGCAGACAAGTTAACTAGACCCTCATTCTGTTTCCATCACCAGCTAGTGATGAGAAAGTTAGCTGCTAATGAGAAACACTGGGTCGCAAACACCAGCCAACCTTCTTGACCTTTAGTGTACATGGTCAGGTTTTGGCCAGCCTTGAATCCTCCAATTCCTTTGCTTGTAGATTAGTTACGATTCCCTGGATATGTTGCTCACTGTTTCTGTGGCCTGTGGGACAAAGAAGGAGGCCACTGCCAAATAGCCATTTGAATTGTCACGTTGGTTTAGTTTGTTATCCACTTGGGCTTGTGCTAACAAGATGAATCCATTCTTAAACATTGATAGATTTCACTAAGACTCAAATATTATTTCCAAACTGCACTCTTCCCTTCATTCACAGGGGATACGGCATTGGCACACGGCTGGTGGAAGACTTTTTGGCTCGATCTTGTGTGAGACGATGCCACAGTTATTCAGAAATTATAGACATAATCGCCCAGGTAAGGGCATTTTTAGTTCTGTCAATATGTTTTAAAAATCTTTGATCCATCCTGAGTTTGGTGGGTTTGTGCTCTGATTGAACAGGTTCCATCTGTATCCATTATCAGGTACTAAGAGAGAGGATTCTGATCAAAAAGCATTTAATTTCAGCACAGAGATAAAGCTATTGTGAAGAGAGATAAATGCTTCTAGGCATTTAAACATCTATTGATTTTTTCTGACCAAGTGGTATGTGTGGAGTATATACCCCACTCTGGGGAAAGTGTTTTGAGAAGGTAAACAGCAGGGAGGTACAATAAGGCAGACTTATACCATAAATGCCCCAAGCCAACTTCTTTATATAATCATTTTCAGCCGTCTCAGAGAATATTGTTCTAGCCATTTCATTCCAGGAACAATGTTTTCCCAAGAGAAAAAACAAGACTTCCTATAAATGTATGTGCACTAAGAACTTTCACAGCCCTAATATAGGAAGGGCAACTTGGAAGTATCTGGGATTAGCACAAGTTTCTAGTATGAGATTGGGAAATGCACTCTTAGCCAGAATTTCTTTAATCTACATGCCTATTCACATTACTGGCAATAATAGTTCTATATAGCAGTCTGTGATTCATTTTGATTTTTGTATCCTGCAACTCCTCTGAAATCATGTTTTAATTTTCACCATTGTGTGTGTGTGTGTGAGTAGTCTTTAGGGTTTTCTACATATAAGATGATATCATCTGCAAAAGGATGTCATTTCACATCTTTTTTTTTCTAGTATGGATGCCTTTTATTTCTTTTCTTGCCTAATTGATGTGGCTAGGACTTCCGGTACTGTGTTGACCAGAAGTGAAACTTAAAATTTTTCACCGTTGAATGTGGCAATGGGGAAAGGATGATCTTGTTCACAAATGGTCTGAGAAACGATATCCACGCACATGTAATGAAGTTGCACCCTTGTCTCACACAAACAAAAAATCGACTCAGAATGGATTTGAAACGTCCACCCCCGTGCAAGATGCCTTCTTACCAATGAAGAGAATCTCTTGTCGTCCTTACCCTTCTTTCGTGCACCGGGCTTGTCTCCTGGTCTTTCCACTTTCCTTCAAAGGCCCGATTTCCTCTCTCTTAGTAATTCTCACTTGTCCATCAAAATGTTCTTTGATATGTGGGAATGATGTCGCCCAGCTTAGGAGCTTTTTAACACAGAGCAAGAGTCAGATTTCAGTTATGTGTTCACCCACGGACGCTGGCTTGTAATTAGCAGCTGTCATCTGAAGTGCTGGCCTTTGGCAGCATTATCTCATTAACCCTTGAAGACGCCCAGGGGAAGCAGGTGTTAAATGTTAGAGTTAGTTTTATGGAGAAGTGGGCAAGGTCAGAGGAACTTTACTGTGGTCACGTGCTGCGTGTGGAGCATAGCAGGGTTAGGAATAGAACCCACTGGCTGTGACTTTTGTTTGGCTGTCCTCTGAGACCACCCACGTAGACTGAGCACTGTCACCACCTTCTCGAGTGTCTCACACCTGTGTACCATGGCTTCTGCAGAACTCATGATCTCTGCCCTGGTTCCAGGGAAGTAGAGCAAGAAAGGAGACCTGTGTCCAGAAGAGTGAAGCGAGTCAGCTAAGAGCTAGTTGGTGAAAGACGACACACAGGAACGGGTCTCCTGACCTCATTCCCTGCTCTGCACTTCTCTGCCTCAGGGGGAGGACAACTATGGAACCTCAGATAGTAATAACAGTCCCGTCTCTCTTGTTTTCCTCAATTTGCCTTTTCCACAGGGAAGCTATCTCTTTTTTTTTTTGTATTTTTTTAACTATATTTTATTGATTATGCCATTACAGTTGTCCCATTTCCCCTATATTCCTCTCCACCCTGCACACCCCTTCCCACCCACATTCCCCCTCTTTAGTTCATGTCCATGGGTCATATATATGAGTTCTTTGGCTTCTACATTTCCTATACTATTCTTAACCTCCCCCTGTCTATCTTCTACCTACCATTTATGCTTCTTATTCCCTGTACCTTTTACCTCTAGGGAAGCTATCTCTATCACTAAGCTTCTGATAATTTTTTTTGACAGGCTTTAGACCTCAAATTGCACCATCTAGTGGTAGGAGAAGAAATCCCGTGACAGAGGCCAAACATTGATCAAAAAAGTCTTTCATCAGCCTCATGTTTTATGTAGAAACAGATGGCAGGCTACTTCTGAAGTCATCGTCCTGCAACATTAAAATGTATCCATTTTTATTTCTTTTATCTAATTTTTCAATTACAGTTTACATTCAATAGTATTTTCTTTTAGTTTCACATGTACAGCATAGTGGTTAGATAATCATATACTTTACAAAGTGAGCTCCCCAATATTTCAAGTACTCATCTGGCAAAAAGGTATTCACTTTTAAATTCCATTTTATCACCTCCAAGTCTACTTTTTGTGGTTGTTGCCTCAAAGCACAACAACAAATTTTAACTGTTAGCATTATAACACGGCCTTTAGCAACTTTAGCAATACAGAGATTTTCTGAAGGAAAGTTCCAAGTAGTTTCCACCTCTCCCCTGTTTTTCCCTCACAAGAGCTCTGTGAAGTGGAGGCCCTCTATCCTCAGCCCGCTTTAGTGATGATGTGATGAGATTTAGATGACGTCACCGTGGATGCTTAGAAAAGTCAGCTTACAATTTATTTCTTGTGGTCTGATTCCAGTATTTTTCAAAAATAATTGTTTGTTTATAACACACCTTTGAAGATATTCCCCTATTATGGTCATTGTTTTGAGAAAAATGAAAATGTGGAATTGGCAGTAGAGTTACCTTAGCTGATTTTAGTTGTAATAATGAAATATTAGAGAATTTAACTGTGACTCAACAGGAATAAATCTATTTGTTATAAGGGCAAGTAGAATATGCAATCGTACCTCTCTCTAGTGAAGGTCTAAAAACATCTCCTTAGTTAGGCAAAAATATATTTCATGATTTTCAGACATATTGATGATAAAATTTTATTATTAGGAGAAGCTAATTAGAGATGAATTGATCATTCAAATCAAAAAATTAAGATTGACAAGAACTATTATAATGCTGCCTTTTATATGTTTTTAGAGAGGGAGGGAATGGAGGCAGAGAAACATTGATCAGATGCCTCTCACACATGCCCTGACTTGGGAATGAAACTGGCAACCTTGCGGTTTGTGGGACAAAGCCTAACCAGCAGAGCCACACCAGTCAGGGCTGTTTGCTGCCTTTTAAAAGTAATTTAAATGCAAGGACCTCTGGTCCTCATCAGATTCAGAGCAACGGTCTAACCAAATCCAGGAGTCCTCATCCTGCTCAGCCACTCTTCCTCCGCGTGACCCTGAGAAAGTCATTGAGCCTGACTGCATCTCAGTTTCCATATGTGTCAGGTGAGTGAGACCTCTTTCAGCTGAAGTTCTCGTGAGTTTCAGGTATTGCTTTCTCTAGCTAAAATCTGGACATTGAACTATAGTTGTAAACAGCTGAGTGTCCTGGTGGGTGTTTCCGAAGTCTCCTTCACAGCATTCACACTTTCCAGCTACTGACCGTGTGAACAACTGCCTGGCCTAGCACGGCTCTGTCCATCAAAGCTGGGAAGCTTCTCACTGCCAGCCCAATGTCAAGATGGTGGCTGTTCTGAGGGTATAGAGGGACTTTATGATGTGTCAGGATAAACATCACACCATTGCTATTGCCACAGTAGGATGAAATGTTAAAATAGGGAAAAAGATGGTATAAAATATGTTTAAATATAAAAATACTTTGAAAACTTGAAAGTCTTTAGGTTAAAAAAATTGGAACCCGATATATTGTATATATAGGAAATTCTGCAAAGCAAAAATGAGATATTTTCCTTTTGATAGTGAAGACTGAAATTTATCTTAATTAAATACTGAAAGCAATGATTTTTTTTTGGTGAGTGATATAAAGTCAATGAAATAATTGGAAAGCAATGTTTACAGGAGGCAAAGAAGAGAAAGTGCCTGAAGCAGGGAAGGCAGTCTACACGGTGGCTGTTGTGAGCGTGAACTCTGGAGCACACACTCAGGGACACACCCGGAGAGGAGTCTAAATGCAGAGGGATTTTTTTTAACTGGGGGAATCATTTTTATTTATAAAATGCTTCAGTTAAGATTAGAGTTGAGTCTACACAGATGAATCCCAGCAAATCATACTGATCGGATTTCCCTTGTCCTCATTCTCATCTGCATGCACAAAACTGCCTTGGCTGAAGTGATACAAATCACTCAAATATTTTGAAGTCTGAGACCCCCAAGTCACTTTAGAGCATTGGCAGCTCCATGGCCATAGAATTGCAGTCTCCGTATAGGTTTGTACTCAGAAGCACTGATTTCGTACCTCGGCAGGGACATTCACATCTGACTTAAGCAGGCATTTTCAGAGGGGTGTGCCTGCATTGGAAGGAGAATCAGCCAGGGTCTGGTCAGGAAACAGACACCACACAATCACTACAATGAGTGAGGGTTAATATAAACATTAAGAACTATTTATAGGGGATTAGCTACTAAGAGAAAGAAAGAAAGAAAGAAAGAAAGAAAGAAAGAAAGAAAGAAAGAAAGAAAGAAAGAAAGAAAGAAAGAAAGAAAGAAAGAAAGGAAGAGAGAGAGAGAGAGAGAAAGAAAGAAAGAAAGAAAGAAAGAAAGAAAGAAAGAAAGAAAGAAAGAAAGAAAGAAAGAAAGAAAGAAAAAGAAAGAAAGAAAGAAAGAAATGCTAAGGAATACTCTTTTGCTGAGAGAGAATTCCCAAAGAAGAAACATTTTGAAAGGATCCCTCATCCAAGGCTGGAGTTCAAATATCTTTGGAGAAGCTATGATCATAGCCCATGGAAGGTGCAAAGGCCTCTGGGTTCCCAGGTTGAGACTGATGAGCAGGAAATTATGGACCACAACTGACAAGCAGGAGACCCTCACTGGAGTATAAGGGCTGAGGCCAGCGGTGAGGGAAGCATGGGCCAGAACATGCAAGTGGGCTGTGAGTGCCACGGGGTAACCTACGTGCTGCCAGTCATTTCCAGCAGGAGTAAATAGAGAAAAAGGCACACTAGAGCCAGGAAAAGAAGTATCTTCCTTTTGCTCTATCTCTGCAGAAACTTCTACTGGCAAAGGACAAATATTTGCAAGATCTAATTCCGACATTAGAAGCAAGGCGATGTTTGGGAGTTCAGAGGCAATAATCCAACGTCCAACACAGAGGCCTGAGCCATTGTGACTTTTATTTATATCCTATGGGAGCTTTTTTATGTGGGTGCACCTCTAAGTGCAACTGTAGTGGGTTGGTAGAAAGATGTGGCAGAGGAAGCTGGGTTATTTTCTTACCAGTGTGGTGTCAGCTGCTTAGAATTTAAGAGGCAACGTATTATAGACCAAAGAGCACGGTTTTCAATGTGCACACTTTTCTTCTGAAATAGGCTTTCTGTTAAACACTGAAGTTCATTAAATGTAGCCATTGCCTTTTTTTTTTTTTTACTAATGTCTCTATTACCAAATCTACGCTCGCGCGTGCTCTCTCTCAACTATAAAATCTACTCTACCTATTCCATTACTCTTAGAAGTGCTATTTAATGATATTATTGCCAAGAACTCTAAATGTAGCTGACTGGCTAATACTGTGCACTCTCTTCCCTGGAATTCAAAGGAAGCAAGATGCAAGGCCATGGCAGAGTGACACCTGTACGACCACCCCGTGCAAGGTGTGCTGAGAGCTTGATGCTTGGTCTCATAGCCTGTGTAATGGGCTCATAGGCTTTACACTGGCGATGTCCACTTTCTGAAATGTTCATAGGTCTTAACGTAAAACTTAGTGCGCATTATCGGAGACAGGAGTTACAATATCAAGATACCTAAGTGCACATAACAGAGCTACCTTGGAAAGGTAAGGTGACGCATGACTAACCTTCTTTAGACCATTTTTATTATGAAAATAGAGCAACATAAGTCTGCATTTCAGTTTAATCCTTTAATCAGTGTGTAAAATGCAATTTTGTATTATGTTTTGTGCTTGTAGATCTTCCAAAAATTTGCTAGTGACCAGCTTCTTTTGTATATATTTCGGTTCCCCATCGAACTAAAGCAAAAGTGTTTTACAAAATATGGGAATAACACAGAGTTTTCTTGAGTCATGGTAATACACATGCATTTTGTTTGATTTGATACTTTATTGTATTATCTGTTATAGTTATCCTTGTTTCTGGGAAATGTTATTTCCCCATCCCATCTATAAGCTTAAAGGGAGAATAACTCCAGGCATCCTTAGGGTTTTGCCCACTGTGCCGTGGCAAACTAGACCATTGTAGGCATATGTTACATACTATTAAAGTGAATTTAGCAAGTGTTTGAAAATCTTACCACACATCGACACCCTGTTGCTACTCCTATTCTTTCCAGAAGAGGGCAGCAGTTCACATTCATCTTCAAATTAAAGACTCCTACGCCTTCCCATTTTAATTCCCACCACCTGCTTTCCCTTATTTCAAGCAATGTTTACTGCATGGCCAATCCAAATGTGTCTGGTTGCTCACAATAACAATTCCGCAATAATAAGATTTGAACTTCAATAGAATTCTGGACAGGAAAATATCTGATTTTTATTAAATTATGGACAGTGAATCCATCTTGATGCTTTCATTGAAACCCTTTATTTTTTCCCACTATTTATACAATTGTAGAAAGTTTCAGGAGAGGAGGGAGAATCGTCCTTGCTACACTGAAGTCAACAGTGGTTACAAAATGCAAGTATTAAATAGGTAATCAAGTGATTAGATATTATATTTCCATTAGACTAATAGGCATATATCTCTGTCAGTGTATTGTAAGGATAAATAGAAAACACAGTTATACCTCTATCTGGTCTAAGATCTACAAAAATCTTAGTTACACAAAAATATACTTCCTGGTTTTCAAACACATTTATAGTAATTGTTTTATTAAGAGAAGCTGATTTAGATAAAAATCAGTCATTTCCATTTATTGTGGAAAATATTCGAGATGTATCCTAAAATTTATCATTTTAGGAGCCAAATTGTGTTAGCTAGACTCCTTTAGGTTGCTGGCCTTTGGGTTATGTCAGGTCATAGGGGTTAATTGTAAAGATATTCTGGAGCACCATAACTAGGCTTCATGGAAGAACAGAAACTAGAAAATCCTTCAGTCTGTCTTGCTATCTCAGGAGCAGGAATTTGTGGTGTCTTATGTACTTCTGGCCTCCGCCATTTTGGTTACTCAGTTATTCTCTGCTCATTTTGCTCTTACAACTACTTACTCATTTCCTTTTTTTAATATATTTTTTATTTCTCAATCACAGTTGACATACAATATGTTAGTTTCAGGTCCAGCACATTGAGTACGTTACTGAACAAAAAGGGGGTTTGTCTGCCTGCCACCACAAAAGCCAAACTTGTGAGGCAGTTGGTGGTAAAAAGGGAAAGAGGTTTTATTCAGATGCTACACCATCTGGGAGAAAGGTGGACTCCTCACCTCAAAGCTCATCTCTTCCCCAAAACCCAAAGTCCGACCACCCTCAGGAAGACCGAAACAAAAGCCAGTGCCCAAAGTTCCTGCTCCATGTTAGTGTCCTGTATTTTGGAGCCAGCAGTTGGCTGCTAAGCAGTCATCCACGTAGCTTAGCTTGTTCCCTGACGCTGCCTGTTTCAGACGGCCTCTTGGAGGCCATGGGCCATGTGGCTGATACGGCTTCTTTCTTTCTTTCCCCAGGCTAGACTGATGGGCCTCTTTGGTCCAGCACCGTCCCCTGCACCATTTTGACTTTTATTGCACGTGTGCTTGTCTTCCCCCAGTCCCATCTCTAATCTGGTATCAGGAAGGGTAGGGGGGCTTATTTCTCTAATCCAATTACCTCACTAGCCTTATGTATGCTCAGTGTAAGAACTTCCTCTGCCTCTATTTGGTTGGTGTGGGGCAACTCCCTTGGCCCTCTGTCAACTCCACCCAGGGTCGGGGGCAGGCAGTGTGGCCGCGCCCTGTGGAAGTGCAACTGGGAGCTGCACTGCAAACGCAATGTCCTCCGCGTGGCCCCAGGTGGTGTGTGAAGCCATCCCTTGACTGACTGCCTGCCCTCAATACAGGAACCTCCAGACTTCATCTACTGGTAGCAAGTAGACATTTACATGCCTTACAAAGTGATCACCCCGATAAGTCTGGTGCCATCTGACACCATACTGAATACCATACATACTTATTACAATATTATTGACTGTATTCTCTGTGCTACACTTACATCTCTGTGACTGTTTTTATCTCTGGCAATTTGTACATTTAATCCCTTCTTTTCTTTCTTCTCTTCACTTCAGTGCTCAGCTGCCTCATAGTTTCTGCTTTCTTAGGGCTTCTGCTTACTTTCTTTTCTCTTTGTCTCATTTGTCTTCTGCCCAATCACACAAACTGTGTCTCTCTCTGTGTCTCATGTTTAGTCTCAAAAAGAAAGTCTCTGTCTAACCTGTCCAGTCAATCAGTGGCCCTGGGCTGGGCAGAGTTTTTGTGCTAGGCCACTTTAAGGCCTGTAGCCCAACTATGGACTGATTGCCAGGGCTCTCAAATGCCTAGTCTAGTCCATTAACTGTGGCCAGAACAGCAGGATAATGAGACACAAAACATAATCAGCACAGGAAACCCCTCAGGAAGGAGGATTGCATATGGCGAACATTCTGAGATTTTCTAGAACAGGGCAAATTAATTATCATAGACTTTGTTCTTTCTGCCTGGACAATACTAACAGTAATTTATGAGTCTTACTTTACCTATGAGCCCTCACTCATGTTATGCATCTTACTGATGCTTCTGTTTGTTTTGCTTGGCCCCAGAGGTAGAATTCCTGCACATACTAGTGTGGCAGACTCTGTATCACATGCTATCTATAATGTATTGAAGTAGAAAGAATAGTCTTTGCTATGCATTTTGCAGATAACAATCAAGTAAACAAAGCTTTCCAAAAAATCTTTCCACTAGGAAGCATTCCAAGGGAAACCACATTGTTTGATCATTAGCAATGGTGGGGAAGGCATTTCTCAGAATAGTAAACTCAAAGAGATGCTTTGGTAGAAGGAAAATAATCAAATTCTCCTGCGAAAAAAATGATATTGTGCTACAATATATTGTATTAGGTCCTCTTTTGAATTTCTCATAAAGGAACTAATTAGAAAAATTTTCTCTGCTCCTGTAATCCTATAGGGCTTTTGCTCTTGTTTCTCTTTTTCTGAATCTTTTTCAATCCTTTCTCTTGGCATTCTGTATTTTTCAAAGATTGTTATCAGAAATGAAATGATTTTTTTATGTTAATAAGAGATCTGCCCAGGGAAAATGAATTTGAACCAGGCCATTCAAGTCAGAGATATCAGCATATCTTAGGTCTTTTTCTCTCTCTTAAAATCAGAACAGTTTCATTCCTTAGGATTCTGTTGGTTATTTTCCCTCTTTTCTTATTATATTTCGCTTCTTTAACTTTCCAAAGAATGTTCATTTTGAAAAGAAATATTTTCTCTAAAATCACTATATGCCCTCACTGATGTGGCTCAGATGATTGGAGCATCATCCTGTAACCAAAGGTTGCAGGTTCAATTCCCAGTCAGGGCACATACCTAGGTTGTGGGTTCGATCCCCAGTCCAGGCCTGCAGGATCCCCAGTTCAGTCACATACGGGAGGCAACCAATTGATGTTTCTCTTAAAAGAAATAAAAAATGTCCTCAGGTGAGGATAAAAAAATCACCACATCTCACAATTCTGAGAATAAGCCTAACTGTGATGCACCCTGTACAATGCATAACACTTGAATTAAGTTGACAGCATAATTCAAAGCCCACAATGGGAGGCTTTCTCTTCTGTCCTTTGAATGATCTTTCTTCTATGAGATGAAAATTTAAAATACATTTTAAAGTTGCCTTTCACCAGCTTCCCCTCTCCCATGCCCACACAGATACACACACACCCCTCCCTCCTAAACACAACTTGCTTTATGGGATAGACTAAGAAATGCACCCTGAATGTCACAACACAGAGACACCTGGGACATTTTTATTACTAGACTACTTCTACCCTGTGTTAAAATCTCCCACTAACGTGGAGAGTTGCTTTTCCTGATCATCCTCTTAATGTGTGACTCATGCATGCTGCTTTTACCTCGTCAGGCCTGGGAGCACATCACTGCTACACCAAGTTGTCAGCCTCTGCAGATGATCCTGTGCCCTGGCTCTGCCTTCCTCTCCTGGGACATGGAGAAGGGGCTCTGCTCTCCCCACACAGATACTAAAGGCTGGCAACTTCCACTCAGCTCAAATCTACTTCACCTCAGGCAGCTCAGTGCTGTATCCAAGATGCCTGCCAGGAAGTCCCTACAGCACAGAGTGGGAAGTGGGGAGGGAGGTCAAGGTGATTACCACTCATTTCACTTATTTCAGATGACCCGCAGTTGTGACTCTTTTAGTTACAAAGATTCCCCAATCCTAAAATATTTAATATCTTGCCATGTGTTGTAGGAGAATAGTCCGTCAATAGATGTTTGAGAATTTAGCCGTCATTGCATGTGCCTCCCACCTCCACCCAAAAGATGTAAGTGGGAAACTGAGGTACTAAAGTGGTAGCGTCCTCAGAGTCCAGGCTGGACTTGGGAGTCAAGTATTCCTTAACATGTGACCCCTGCAGAGAGCTGAAGGAGAGGGAAGGAGCCAAAGGAAAGGCTCAGCATTGGCAGACCTGAAAATGCAGGTTCTCAGCAACAGAGGAGCAACGGGTGACCAGGTCACAGAGAGCAGTTCACAGCATGAGGACACATGGGGTGGGTGCCAGGGTTCAAGCACCATCTGTACCTTATTCTCAGCACCTTCCGGACATGACTACTTCCTTTAATCCCTCAACAGAACAGTAAAAGCTAATCTGATTAAGCCTAAAAGAGAACATTTCACTTTGCTATTAATTATTATCTTTCAATGGTTAACTCACAATGTAGGAGTAGGAGCCTATTTGAAGTTTTCTCACATTTTCCAATATATGTTATTAAAATAAGTGGGAGCTCTTGATGAGCAGGGATTGAATTCCACAGAAGTCACAGCACAACATCACATAGCATTCCAGAGAAGCTGGCATCATAGCTAGCTGAATGTCAGGCCAGTTTCCTACTTAGTGCCATTTCTAAGCAGGAAAAAAGAGAGTGGAAAAATTAGAAGGAAAGAAAGTTATAAAATCCTTAATATTTAAAAAATGATGAATATTAACAGCAAAAGCAATTTTAAAAATATTTTGAGAATTTTTACATTTGAGCCAAAAAAGTGCCAGATAGATTATTAAAAATAAGATTTTTTAAAAACAAATGTGACCATTTAGGCTCCATTCTCTTCTCTGAGTAGGCAAGAACTGCCTTATAGAAACACCCACACACTTGAACTATTCCCCTTTGCACCTCTGCGAGGGGTGAAAGAACAAAAACGTAGGCAGCTTTCTTCTGTGGAAAAGAGTGTACACGCAGCTGCTGGGTCTGGGGATCTTGCACACTGATTGGGTCTGACTCAATGGATTACTTATGGCGAAGTTTCACTATGAAGGCAGTGCACTGGCAGGAAAATTACCCTTAAACTTTTACTATGACTACATTTGTATAACTATTTTTCCTCTAGTCACAGAGTAGCATTTCTGAAGGTTCAATTCTCAGTAAATTCTACAAGTTGTCTTCCCTTTCTTATAAATGTTCATCTTCCACTTCTGATTGTGATCAGTACTTATGGGAAATTTGACTTAAATAGACACCTTGTTTTCTTGGTACTATTATGTTCCAGGAAAAAGCTTTCAATCTTCCAGATATCTGAGCACATGACAAGCTAGCCTAAATTTATATAATGTTTCAACCAATGTTATCCCAATAAATCTAATTTTTTAATGCCTAAAAAAGGTTAAAAAATCTAGTCTATCCTAACTTTCTATGGTTCTTGGCAGATTCTTGGTGTTGTTTCCATTGCTTATCTGGATGAAACTCATGAGACGCTAATTTATGAAACAAATTTAAGTGTGTGGATTTGCTGACCAAAGAATGTCCAACCTATAGCAAAGTCTTGTAAGAGTTTATTTGAGCCAAATTTTGTGGATATGTCTGAAAGCAAAATCTGAATGGATGAAGAAAATGCTCCAGGGAATGGCAGTTTTGCAGCTTATTTTATACACTAGAATCCAAAGAACAGATATAAGGAAGGGCACTTGAAAATTCATTGGTGATAGATTAAGGATGCAGGAGAAAAGCCAAGTGGGGAAGGCTCTGAGACTGGATAAAAAGCCAAATGAAGAAACACATACTCCTTTTAACATCAGCAGGAACAGGATCGTTAGCAATGACCATCACAGCACATAGGGACAGCATTCGGGGAACACAATGATAATGAGAGTTCTGTGGTCTCTGCTCTGGTGCCTTCAAAAAGAAAATTACTCGTCATTTCAAGGGTGCATTACCCAAGATGCATAAGAACAATGAAGAGAACTTACTTAAGGTCAAAGTTGCCCTTTGCTCAGGAGGCTATAGGTCTGGGACATGACTATCTACTATGACTTGCCCAGTTAGAAATTTGTGATCAGACCATCCTGTGTGGTTACTTTTGGTCACAGAGCTTGTCAGACCTGCCACATGACCCCTCTGAACTGGTCAGGTTTGTTATACAGCCCCCCTTTTATTCACAAATTAAAAATAGCGATAGCTTTGGAAGCATTTCATAATGTAACCTTTTGCAATAAAATTCCTTACCAGGAAATGAAAACTACCGAGGAAATACTGTGGGAAACAAAATCCCAAAAGAAAAAGCAAGATCTAAATGGGTCTAAGGGTTCAGAGATACCTTGGAAAGGCCAGCCAAACTTTGTCCCATCCCCGCTTGGTGTCCTTCTCAGTTCGTGTCAGAAGTAAGATTCTGTCCAGCCTTGGCCTGACCTCTCAGTCATTCCACAGGGAAATGGTTATCAGTTCTTCTGCTCCATACAATAACCTGGAGGTTTCCCCCACGAAGTCTGATGCCCAGATCCAACTTTCTTTTCTTAATTCTTACCCGAGACACACCTGTTAATTTTAGAAAGAGAGGAAGGGAGGGAGAGAGAGAGAAAGAGAAACACCAATGTGAGGAAACACATTGGTAAGTTGCCTCTTGCACACACCCCAGTTGGGGATTGAACCTGCAACCTTTCTGTGCACAAGATGATGCCCAACCAACTGAACCGCCCTGCCTGGGCTCAGACCCTACATTTAAGCAATTTAATCTTGGTCTCTGAAAGTTAAGTCCCAGTAATAGGACTTTTTAAATGTTCCCCGAGTGATCTTAATGTGCATCCCCAGTTCTAGAGCACAGGTTTTCAAACTGTGTTCCTTGGCACTCTAGGGTGCTGGTTGGAGGTGAGGTGTCATGTGAGTGCGCCACTCCTCCAGACCCTGAGTCCAGATTTTTCCGGTTGCCTCTCATTTTAATTCTTTCAAGTATTTCAAATAAAATGAAATGTCATTGAAAAAAAAAGGTGGATAACACTAGTGACATATAATAAAAGATAGTCTTGATTGAAACAAAGCCCGCCCCAACAGCGGTTTATTTCTGGGGCAGGAGGTAGGGAGAGAAGCTGTGTCTTCCAGGACATTCAGTCCAAAGAAAGTGCATATTGATTCAACACCAGTTTGTCACTGCAGATTTCTTTAAGTGCCTGACTTCATGTACAGGGTCAGGGAGGGCCACTCATAGTTAGCCAATTGTTTAGGAAGCAAGCCTTTTTAAGACTGATTATGATCCCTCATGTTTCCTCTCACGACACAAATACCAACAAACCGCCTGAGAGTAATAACCTTGTAGTGTTGATTCCATCAGAAACCATTATTATTACAGAAGTACAGCTTTTTAATTTAAATTCAGGAATAAAATACTGTCACAATGCAATTAGTAGTTATTTTATAGGTTATGTACTCTTCCAAAGGGTTGCTCTTAAGCAAAATTACTCAACATCACCTGAGTTTAGACTTTCCTTACTTTATCCTCCTTGAAATGATCCAGAGCATGTGAGTAGGTGGATTAATTAATTCATTTCTCCATTTTTATCTCAGTTTTCACTACAATTTAAACCTTTGAAAAATTTTTCTCTGGCATCGATGTGGCTGTATGATTAGGACATCTCCAACTAGAAAAAGATAGCTAGTCATAGGGAACAAAAAAAAAATGGGTGCTGAAAGATATAAAAATTAAAGTTGGAGGACTAGTCTAAATATTTGATAAAATTTCTATTGCTGAAAATTCCTTTTTTAAAAATCAATGATCATTTCTACCTAAGGAAATAAAATAGGAAGTTAACTGTGTTGATATAGTGAACTAAAAGCATAGTTTGAGCATATTTGTCCCAAGTATCTAGAAACCCAAGGTGAAAAAGCTGTGCAGGATGGGAAGGAAGGAGCTCAGGGCCCCAGACAGCGGCTAGGAAACTTGGAGATAGACATGATTCCCTCGGGTGCAGCAAGAAGCCAGGTGACTGGTAATTCGTGCACTACTGGCTGTAAGATTTGAGACAACAGAGTTGGAGGAAACTCTGAGATGTGCTAATCTAACACTCTGATTTTTAAAATGAGGAAACCTGCTTCTTATGGTTAAGTGAATATTTGAGAAGACACCACTATTGTGCAACATTTTATATGGCGGAAATTGAGTCAGATAAATTTGGGTGCAAATTCAGTCTCTGTTCCTTACCTGTTGCTTAACCTTAACCTTTTTGAACTTTAGTGTTATTTATAAAAATAGAAACAATAACACTTTCTTCCCAGTGTACTTGTGAGTTTTAAGTATAAATCCTATGGAAAGTATGCAGCACATAATGGGCTCCCATGAACATTCATTCTGCCTTTCCTCTTTAGTGGAAGAGCAAAATTTAGAATATGGTCTCCCTTATAGCTACCCAGGTATTCTTTCTGTGTAACTCAATTTTAACAAATAATTGAACATTGAAAATATTATCTGAAGGAGCCTAAAAGCAGATTTATTTTAGATTCAAACATGATATTTTATATTTGCAATAAATATGTTCCAACCCACAGAATGGACCAAACTAACCTAATGCTCTTGATTAAAATCCAAAAGGAGTGACTCCAAAGCCACTGGCACTTGCCTTGCTTACCAGTAATGTAGGCCTCCATCTGGGGGTCACTCTTTGTGCTGAAGCTCCAGCCTCAGCAGCTCAGCTTGCCCTTGCGCCTCTCCTAAAATCTCATTATGGCCCAGTACACATTTTGGGCTTCATTAAGGCTTAGTCAGAAGTCACTGCTAGATGACCAGAACTAGAGCCAGACCCTTGTGTCAGCTCCTCGAGGCAGCCTAGGCTCCCGTGGGAATGCTGGACAATGGTGGGATTTGGTTGAATATCTAATAATCAAGGCAGCAGCCACACAAAGGGAAACAATCTTTATTCTTGCAGCTTCCACATAAGAGATGCACATGCAGATCCATTGCTCCTTCCTATTTACCTTGTAGGTGAGAGGCTGCAAATGTTAAAAAATCAGGTATTGACTCTGTTCTGGTTGCATGTAAGGTCAAAAGGAAAGGAGTGGGCAGGAATAGATGAAACAGGAATTGCCACAAAATTAACTGAGTTTTTAAAAAATCTTCACCTGATAACATGCTTATCGGTTTTAGAGAGAGGGGAAAGGAGGGAGCAAGAAGGGGAGAGAAACACCGATATGAGAGAGAAACACCTATTGGCTATATCTGGTGCAAGCCCAGACTGAGGACTGAACCTTCAACCCAGGCATGTGTCCTGACTGGGAATCCAACTCACGGCCTTTAGTTTTATGGGATGAGATTCTAACCAACTGAGCTGCACCAGCAAATTAATTGCGTTTTTACATATTATTACTGAATTAATGAAATTTCAATAGTAACATAGCAATGGCTTAGTGTTTATTTGAAACAGGATACAAATAAGGCCCACAGGTTGCTTCTGATTGTTATGTCTCTTATGTCTCTTTTATTCTCCTTTTTTTATGCCATTGGTCTGTGGAAAATTGAATATATGGCAAATAGAATGTCCTATATTCTAGATTCACTTGGTTGCTTCCTCATGGTGCTAATTAATTTGTTTTCTTTTGGCAATATTTCCTGTAAACTAGTAGTTAGGTCTAAATGGTTGATTAGATACAGACTTAATTTTTTTTTAAGGAAACTATTGCACAGGTGGTACTGTGTACTTATTCTTTTTTTAAAAAATTACTTTATTGTTGTTCAGTTACAGTTGCCTGCGTTTCCCCCCACCACTCCCTCCCCAGCCAATCCCACCTCCCTCCCTTGCTCTCCCCCCCCTTGGTTATGTCCATGTGTCCTTTATAGTGTTTCCTGGAAACCTTTCCTGCACTGTTCCCTCCCCCTTCCCCTCTGGCCATTGTTAGATTGTTCTTAATTTCAATGTCTCTGGTTGTATTTTGTTTGCTTGTTTTTTTTGTTGATTATGTTCCAGTTAAAGGTGAGATCATGTGGTATTTCTCCCTCACCGCCTGGCTTATTTCACTTAGCATAATGCTCTCCAGTTCCATCCATGCTGTTGCAAAGGGTAGGAGCTCCTTCTTTCTCCTGTGTACTTGCTCTTGCAATGCATCACATTGGGAGGCACATAATTTTCACTTGTCTCATTTTTAGGGATGCCAAGATAGATGAGTGGTTTCAAATTGCATGGTTCTCACCCATCATGCTTTCTCCTAGCAGTTTGGAATTCATTATTTGTTACCTAGATCAAAATTGCTAGGATTTGCAAAATGGTTATTTTCTAATTCTGAAAATCTCTCTTTTAAAAAAGTACTAACTTTCATGTATTAGTGTTTAGATTATATTTTACTTCATAGTGCACCAAAATTTGGTGGTTTGAAACAATAAACATTTATTTGAGCTCATGGTTTCCTGGGTCAGGGATTTAGACAGGACACAGTGAGAACTGCTATATATGGTCTGCAGCCTCAGGTAAGGTGGCTCAAAAGTCTAGATGCCGGGAGTTACTTCACCAGGACCATAGTTCTGGGCTCTGGGCTCTGTCCATTGGTTGGATTACCTGGTTCTTCTCCATGTCATATCTACTGAGACGGGAATCTCCAAAATGGTTCTTCACTCACATGTCTGGCACTTAAGCTAGAATGACTGAAACAGCTGGGGCCAGCCAAGAGTCAGTCTCTCTCTCTTTCTCTCCCCTCTTCAGAGCTTGGGGGTCTCAGAGTAATAGGTATTTTTCCATGGTGTCTGGCTCGCACCAAGGTGAACATTGCATGAGACCAAGGCATAAGCTGTAATACTTCTATAATCTGGCTTCACTCCTGCTACATTCTATTGGTTGGTTGAGGCCAGATTCAAGGGCAAAAGAATAAGATTCCATCTCTCCATTGGAGCCACTGGGCCATATTTAAGTCACCATGGTTAGGTTTTATTTAAGTAAAGCCCACATGTACCAAAAATACTCTGAAGTTGGTTTGGCTAGAGTCAATGTAAATCTGAAAAAATGCTCACTGTAAAGTTTTCTTTGAGAGTTCATATTGACTCAAGAGCGCTCATGGGAACATCTCTTCTAACTCTGAAGAGAGTCATCCCTTTGGTAACTTGAAATTGCACCATACAAATTGAAAAATACTTCAAATCAAGCCTTTTTTTTTTTTTGAGCCTTTGTTAAACATTTATCACACCTATGTTGTTTCAACTATTGCAAACTCACAGTCCCAACCATCTACTCTTCCACCTACACACACACACACACACACACACACACACACACACACACACACACACACACACCCCTACCTGTCCCCACACCTCCAAGTTCCCAAGGATATGTTCCAGGCCCTTATACCTTTAGGGACCTTTCTCAGTTTGGGAGAATGTCCCATAGTAATACCCAGTTCATCCCTAGGATTCTCCATCTAAGAGACAAGAATCTCAATGATATAAGGTATGAGCCCCAGCATAAAGAATGCAGAATTTGTATCATTTGTGATGAACAAAACTGCTAAATAGTTTTACACCAGCACTGCTTGAAACTGTTCCCGGACCTCCAGGGAGGAGTGCCCGACCCGTTCAGCACAGTGAGCTCTGTGCCCAGGGCCCATGATACTGGTAGGGGCCCACAAAATGGTTGTTAATTTCTTTTTAAATCTGAAGAAAATAAATTCAAAAATATAACAAAATGTTTAGAAAAATAAAATCTGATGAAAATAAATGTACTTTTTGGTTGGAAAAAATAGTCTAATGTAAGGCTGGAGTGGCTCCGTGGATTGAGTGCTGGAGTACAAAAAGAAAGGTCGCTGGATCGATTCCCTGTCAGGGCACATGCCTGGGTTGCAACCCTAGTCCCTAGATGCGGGTGTGCTAAACGTAATGGATTGATGTTTCTCTCACACATGGATGTTTCTCTCTCACCCTTCCCCATCTCTAAAAATAAATTTAAAAAATTTTTTTAATTGTTTAAAAATTTAGGAAAACCTGAAGGAAATGAACTTTTTTGTTGAAAATAATTGTTTAATATGTAATATTCATATATTTGTCTTTATATCAATACAGTCATAAATATATGGATGTGTGTATGTCTATTCTGATGTAGAAAGGGATCCATGAAGGCAAAAGTACCTAGAGCCCACAAAAGTTATAATATAACCCTGCCTGCAGGGGCAAACCTTCATTGTACTTTGGACACTTGTGTAAAGGTCTGAATTTTAGGCATTATATCCTTTCAATGTACCATCTTTGAGAACTGATGTCTTCAATTCTGAGGAAATGAATTTTGAAGGGTAGAATGTCATACATCCTTGAAGAGTGTAGGATAGATTTATAGGACAAGGTCTTCTGCTGATCACACGGCCAATCCCACTGTGTACAGTAGTCTTAATTGGTTCACTCAGAAGTGGCCACTTCTGCCCCCAGATGCCATGACCAATATTTACACAGAGTGGCAGACATTCCTGCATCAGTCTTCTAGCCAATCATAAAGTCTTGGAACTTGAAGAGACTGAGCCCAATCCCCAGCCAACGCAAGAGCACCTTTGTCACTGTCCTTGACCAGTCACACAGCATCAGTTTGACCACATCCTGACACTGTCAGCACTTGGGAGCTGCAAAGCTGCTTCCTTTTGTGTTACTGTCTTGTAAACATGAAATGTGAGAAAACACGGGTACTCAGAGTTTGCTGTTGACGCGGTAAGAAGATGTCAGAAGAAATGACCCCTTGGACCCCATGAGTCAGCCATGATGCATGAGCTATTCATTGTGAGTGGTAGCCACAAGGACCATCGTGGTCTCATCTTCCTCAGGGCTAAGTTCCAGGCCATCCTCCACCACCTTATGGAGGGTGCTATAGTGTTGCTGGCTTTGGTCAAAAGAATGCAGCCCTGAAGCAGCCTCCCAGGAAGCAAAAGTAGGCATGGGGAACACTTCTGGCCTCTTGTTTTCAAAGAAGCATTTCAGATTTCTCTCACTCAGCTTGTTGGCATAGTCCAGGAATGCATTTTCCAACTGCTCCTTCTCCGTTTGTGCATAGGTCTTCCAAAAATTCAGCTGCAGGTAGCTAACTTTAGATCGGCAGCGAGCATAACAAGTGGTGAGCAGAGAGAAGAAAGATGCTGAACAAATCAGGCACCATCCTAGAATCTTAGAAAGAAAGAAATATTGAGGACGTGGAAAAGCAAAGCCACTTCTCAGGGAGCTGGGGTGACATTACCAGGAAGCATATGGCTACATTAAAGCTAAATTAATAAGGCTACATTAAAAGCTAAATTAACATCACAGACATGGCCATGTCTCAGTTGAAACGCTTTATCTTTTATTTTAACAACACTTTTTTCACAGTTAAGCGCAGTTAGAGCTTACCGAATTATCTTCATCCTACCCATCATTGCTGGCATGCAAAGAAATAACCAGAAGGCAGGCAAATAGAAAAAAGCAAAAAGTATAGATGATCCCACCATCAGATAAACCAAGCTTTCAAACAGTATTAGCTCTCAGAGGAAAAAAGTCTGTGTGTGGGTAAATGTGGTTATTCCCACAAAAGACCAGTTCCTTACCCACGTGTTTTCGAGCATTGAAAAATGCATACACGTACCTAGTGACTGGTATTTCCCAAGTTTGACTGTTTGCAGGGAGCAGCAACGCTTTCTGAGTGAAATATCGTTACTCTTCATCCATGCCACAATGAAACAGACGTAATACAATAAGGAAAGTGAAACTGCAAGAATTGGAACCCTGGTAAAGGCTGAGGAAACAACCGCAGTCATTTCCAACCTGCATGACTACTGGCTCCGCATTCTGATATCTGGAAAAAAGAAACTCCCCTCTGAGTACAGACCGGTTCAGCTGGGTTGTTTTTTAACTCTGAATGTTAAAAACAGAAGTCTAAACAGTTGAAGTTATCTCCTAAACTTCTTTGTGGTTCTAATCACATTTTTTACAGTCGGAATGGATTTCGTATTTGGACAACCAACAGAGCTCTTTCCAACTTCCTCTTGACTTTTCAGTAAATGACCCTTAGTGTTTCTCAGCACGGGGGCCTATTTGACAACAGAAACCCCAGTCTGCCGGCTTCTTCCCACTACTACACTGTGCTTTCCTTAGGAAAAGAACACCACCCACCTGGATTTCTTGTCTCTGTCCCACCCACGGATGGAACACTTGTATCCCCACGCCCACACCCAACTATTAGGCTGGACTGTTTGTTTCTCCTCCTTATCTGGACTTCTGTGAGCACCTGCTACTGATACAGTTCTCCTTGTCTGTATCCGTCATGCCCCCGCCCCTAGGTGTCAGCTCCAGGTCCATTTCATTCTGCTGAAAAGTAAACAGGTCAGTGAGCCCCAGCTAAGCTATGGCAGCAGGTGCAGGGTTTCCTTGTGTTTGTGTTTAGAGAAGAAAAGCTCATGCACTGATGAGTGTTTGGATCTGGCACTAACTGAATGGAGCCTGGTGCCTGGGGACATAAATGGTAAATCACACATTGTGTCATAACACTCATAATTAATACCTTCCTTCAACAAAAGAAGGAAGATGTCTGGGAGCCTGGCATGTTCTTATCTAAGATGTGCTTTATGTATTACACAAAAGACTTCGGGTATATTTGGGTTTATCAGTTTATGAAAAGTACATGACGATACTGCCAATGCATGATTTTAAAAAAACAGATTTTGCCTTGATGCATTGTTGGCAAGGTAAGTTCTTGTTGAGAAAACGAAATGATACTATTTTCCATACATTTATTATGAAACAAGTAGCACAGCTGAGCAATCGTGGATCTGTTTATCTACTCTTATTGCTTGGTTTTGGGATGGGGAATGCACTTCCTTCTACTCACAAGTAGGAATTCAGTCTTTTCAGAGGCCAGGACCAGGTTTCACATCTGGATTTGTGCTCATGTCCCTGCAAGGATGACAAGCTACTTCCCTATGTCAGTTGGGTAGCGCTATCATTTCCTTCTGTTAAATGAAATAATGCCCCAATGTTTAGCTTCTAAAGCCATGTATAACCTTTCCAGCTGTGTAGCACAAACAGCAGAGGAGGTACTCTCCCTAGAGAATATGATTGCTTTCACCGAACGCTACTTGAAGACTCGCAATTCTTACGTTATATGGGAAAATTTTCTCAATCCCAGCAATATTTACAAATAGAGATAGAAGCTGCCAGAAATCAGTTAAGGAAATCTTGGTATTAACTATATTACATGCAACTTTGCAAAGTATTAGCTCATTTGGTTCAGCTATATTTTAATAGACCAATGTTGTATTTGTGGTTTTTTTTCCTTAGAAACTGGTTTAAAAATAAATAATTGATAAAAAGCAGTCATTTCTAATTACAGCTCTGCCTTTAACATTCAATTCTGACTTATATCATACATTATTTATAAAGTAAACCCAGAAAGACAGTTTTAATGTACTTAAGTATTTATGAACACACAGAACCCAGAGGATATTTTCTTTTTGGAAATGTAAAAGACAATTCAATCAGCAATTTTACTGAGCCATCCAACCCCTAAAAGCATCCCCTGAGATGCCTTCACACTGCATCACGCTCCAATTTCATTTGCGTCAAAGTGTTCTAGCAGGATTCAGACTCAGCCTGGGCTGGAAGGAAAGCTGGGAGCATATTTCAAGCTGGGAGGCAAAGGCAAGAGGGTCCTTTTTTACCTGAGACTGGGCTTGCAGGGACAGTTTCAGCTCTTCATTGTCCGTGGCTGTCATGCTGGTTTGGCCACATGACACTTTGTGAAGCTCTTCCCAGCATTCTTTGGGCCTGTGCTTGCAAATCAGTGCCAGGAGTCTTGAACTTTTTGTCCCGCTCATGGCACATTCGTAAAAAGTCCCATTGAGCAAAGCCACAGACAGCCACATCATGGGAGCCACCAAGGAACTCAGAGTGATCTGCCCCAGGACATAGAAGAAGCGGCAGCTGTGGCCTTTGGGGAAGATTTTCCTGGGATTCACGCAGCAGCCTGTGAAGAGTCTCCAGGACCTATTGTTCAGAAAGAATCCCAGGATCAGTAAAACCCAGGCAGGAGCAAAAAGGAAAACCAGCCCGTACACCACATTCTCGGTGCTGCAGGGGCACTTAAAAGCCACGAGTGAGAAGAGCCGCTCACTGCCCAGGGTCAGCAGAGCCATGAAGCTGTAGCCAATCACAGTTTTCTGGTTCAGGACAAACTTTAAAATCCCATTGAAAGCATCCATTTTGGAGATAAACAAAGAGGGGAAGCGCTTTACCCTTATTTATTGGTAGAGCCGCTGTGGCCGTCACTGAGGGTGGAGCTCTTTCTCCATCTGGGAAAACAGTCCTTCTCAGACTGAATTCAGACAGATAAGGAAACAAGGTCATTCCAGAGGAATGAATATTTCCCAATCCTGTTCAAACAATGCCTCCTACTGCTGTGAAACTAGGGCCAAGACACCGAGGGTTAACTTCACAGGGCAAAGCCTCCGTTTTTATGTTTTTTCCATGCATTGAAAATCTGAAAGAAATTCTCAGACAAATAAAGGTCTCGGAATTTTCCAGCCAGAGAAAGCGACACTACCAGAAATAGGTTTCAGCCAATTGGTCGGGAGCCAAATCAATCTCCAAGCCCGGAGTTTTGTGCTGTTTTTTTTTTCTTCCTTCGGTACTTGACTTAAAGTGCTGGAAGACTCACTTTATAACCTTTAAAGCTGGCTAGTGTCAGAGGCTAGAAATGAATTTCAGGATGTGGGCCTTAGAAATTTATATGAAAAGTTTAGGTGGCCTTTGAGTTTTGAATAAAAGAGAAAATGAGGAGAGTACTCATCAGTTCTTTCTTAAGTTATCAGAGTGATCTCTTCATGGGTATCTCTGCTTTAGCCTCATGCCCAGCCCAGCCTCAATCCTAAATCCACCCTCCAAGCTGACTTGTAAGGAGCTTCCTCTAACACAGAAATTTAATACTGTCTTAGCTTACTCATGCCTTTGGGCCTCCCCATGGCCCACAGGCTGATAAATGCCAGCCTCCCATGAGCCTTATCATGGTATTCTATGCCCAGGACATGCTCCCTCTACCTAGAAGTCCCCACTCTCCCCACTTTGTTCACCTGACAAAGTCTCACTCACTATTCATGAACAGAGTAGAAGTGTCTTCCTCTGTGATTATTTCCAGGATTGCTTCACAAAACAGGGTGGAGCAAAAGGAGGTTTACAGTTATTCATATGGGAAACAATACAATAATTAATAAATGATAGCACAAGAATAAGCTCTGCGTTTCACATACTCACAACTGTGAACCTCCTTTTAGCCCACCCTGTGCATAACAGTACTGCAGGACTTTCTACACCATCGAAGTTCTTTGTTGAATATCTGTAGCCTCCTTTGAACTACAAGCTCTTATGAAACAGGAACTACATCCTATTAACTATTAACTCTGGGTCTAAACATGTTGTCAAATACAGAATAGGTGCTCACTGAATAATTTTTCAAATAGTTACTGAACTCACACCATGTGCCAGGCACTGTTCTAGACAGGCAGTGCTCACTGAATATTTATTGAATGAATGAATGAGTGAATGAATGAATGAAGAATCTTTAATTAGATGCACTTCTAATTAGAAGTAATTAAGAAAAATTATTTCTATTTCTCTCCTACACTGGTGTTACTTTTAAAATTAAGTTAATTAAGGCGCCTGAAGACAGTGACACATGAAGCTGACACATTCCTACCAACAAACCTCACATTCCAGGCCCGTGTGTGTTGTGAAAAGAAAGGGCCTTGGACTAGGAGCCAAGGAACTAGGGTGTAGTACATACAGCCTTGACCATGTGCTTTTACTCCTCTGAACCCCAGGTTACTCATTTGTGAAAATGGGAATGAAGCAGAAATAATCTTCAAGGTTTCCTCCCTTTCTAAATTGTAAACATTTTTAAGCCCTGTAAAACTGGAGACTTTTTGAGAAGTTACTTTGACTCATTTTGTGCTTCTCACCACTACTCTTTCCCCTTATGCGAGATTCGTCATCCTTAGTCATGTGACAACCCCCACTTCCCAAAACTTACCCCTGAGTCTAAGCTTCCTGTAGCATCCTTCGCTTCATCATTGATAATATGGCAAATGTGTCCTTTCTAAATCATGATCTTGTTGTTTACTAGTGTGACAAATATATTGTCCTATTTCATGCTCATACATCGATGACTAGTCATATTTTAATTTCCTGCCTTCCTAAAGGACATTTATTTTTGAAAAAGGTTTTATGAAATAATGCTTAACTCTTTCATAAAGTTATATTGTTTCCTCAGAAACTAGTCCCTTAAGATAGCCCAGTCCAATTCCCTAAAAATAAAAGGATTTAAGACTTACCCTAGGCAGAGTGTCAGCACGTTTCAAAGCTAGGTGTGAGCCTGGGCTCCCTGATGCGAACTCCACAAGCTTTACCCTGATGCAGCACTGCCCAGAACAGGGCATTTGGCTGCCCTATTCGTAGACATTTGTTCTAGACCAAGTTTTTGTCATTTTTTTCTCTCTTTCGTTAGGTTGCTTTCAAGATGTACTTGGGAATTACACCAAGGGTGACCTGTAACAATTCAAGCAGGAATGAATTTTCCCTGATTCTAGACAAGAATCCTCTGGTGGAGTTTGTGGAAGAGCTCCCTGCTGGGCGGTCCTCTCTGTGCTACTGCAATTTACTCTGTGGGATTATCAGAGGTGCCCTGGAAATGGTAAAGCTCCACTTCATTTTGCCCGGTACATTTTTTGCTGGGTACATCTAGCACAGGGTAACAAATCACCCCAGAATACAGCAGCTTAAACAACCAGTGTTGATTATCTTAAATAGCGTCTAAGGATCAGAAATGTGGGAGCAGCTTCACAGGGAGGTGTGGCTGAGAGATTTTCACAACTTGATACTCATGCAGTCAAGCTGTTGGTCAGGGCTATGGTCTCTGAAGACTTGACTGAGACTTATAGAATCTATTGATACTTTTCAAGCCCACTCACACAGCCTCAGTGCCTTGCTGGCAGTGGGCTAGAGGCTTCATGAAGTTCCTTATTGCTAAAGAGGCTTCTCTGTCCATCTAATCACAACTGGTGATGCCAATCCTGGTACAAAGTGGGAGGGGACACCTGAGGGCATGAATAACAGGAGGCAGGGATCATTGCAGGCCACTTTGGAGGCGGGCTTCCACACCTAAATTACCCTTAGTTAATGACTTAACTAAGACAATTATTAGCACCTGGTAAGAGTCAGGCACTGAACTTACAAAGATGAACAAGGCACAGTTGGTGCCTTTCATGAAAGTTCTGTCCTGTAGAGAAATCAAGTGTATAAAGCAGTGTGACTAAGGGCTACAGGAGGACCTGGGTTGGGTGGATGGAAGGTCAGGAAAGACTTTCCAGAAAAACTCTGATCTGGCATTTGAGGGATAAAGAGGAATTAGCTGGGGTGGAGGCCTTGGGTAAGGGAAGAAGGGGAAATAACATTCCAGGTAAAAGGAGCAGCATGTCCAAAGGCACAAAAAATGTTCCTTCAAGAAACAAGGAACTTGAATTAGTTTAGTATGACTGACATGTAGATTGAAAGAGGGATTGTCTTGAGAAAGGAGATATAAATTTTTTATGGAAGTCTGATATAAAAAGGGGTTCACATGACAAGTTGGGAATTAGATTTTTGTAGTGAAAACAGTAGAGACCCACTACAGGTTTATAAACAGGTGGATGGTATTTTGAAATTTGTATTTAAAAAAAATCTCATTCCTTTGTCAACAAAGTGAACGTGCACAGGAGAGGAAACTAAGGAGGGAGGGGAAGCAGCTGGGAAGCTGATCCTGGTAACCTCCAGATAAACCAGATGAAGCCGTGGCAGTAGGAGTGGAGACAACACCGATTTCAACAACATTAGGAAGGTAGAGCAGATTTAAGACCAGGTAATCAGTTGACTAAAGGGACAGGTTGAGGAAAAGACTCAGGAATTCTTTTTAGGGTTCTGGCAACCTGTAGGGATGGTTGTCCTCTTAACCAAGAAAGCAAAACCAGGTACTTCTGGGGACAGGAGAGACAAAGTGAGTTCACTTAGGCAGCTGCTGGGACTGATGGATCTACACACACCAGTGATGACACGCTAAGCAGTTGTCACCCATATCTGGAGGTCACAGAGAGATGTGGACTGAAGAGCACAGGAACTCTCAAAGAGCATCCAGAGAGAAATTTGAGTTAAAAAAAAAAAGTCACAGATGGAAGCCTAGGAAACAACAAAACAAAGTAAGTTAAAGAGAGAAAATAAAGGCTCTAAAGGATACCAAGAAGCGGCAACCAGAGCTACCAGGAAAGAGAGTATTTCAACAAAAGGGAATGAGTAGCAAGACCAAGTACAGAAGAGGCTAAGTAAAACAAGACTGAAAAATATTCACAACATTTAGGGACCAAAAGGTCAGGAATGACTTTGGTAAAAGCTGTTTTGGGGAAATGAAGGAAGAAGACACTCTGAAAGACTAACGGTCTGAGGGCAGCTTAACAGAGGTAATAATGAAGCAAGTCTCATTTATCCAGAAGCAAAGCTATTTAGAATAGTGAGACCAGATAGTAGCCCAAGGCTAGACCTGTGTTGGCCTACCAGTAATGCGGCATGCATATAATTTCAATTATTTGTGATAATTAGGGAAGGACATGAAGACAGGTAGTCCAAAAAAGTAAAGCAATAGAAATAATGTATTAGTCACCAATAGATTCCACATTTCTACCCTACCATTTTCTAAAGCTTGCCCTAAATATCCATGGCCATGAACACAAGGAAGGGGAAGGGGGAGTTCTGGCAGTTTATGGGATTAACAGAAACAAACAAACAAACAAGTTAAAGGTAAGGTAAAGAAGTCTTCATCTTTCATGGATAGTTGTTGACTATGTGTGCAGAATGGCACACAGGCATCAGACCACACGTGGCCCCAGATAACCAAAAAGCTTCAGTGTAGGGTCCTTGGTATTTTAATTAACTTTCTGTTAAAGTTTCACAAAGACAAAAAAAGACCTTACAAGGAAAAAGTGGGGGTGAATTTATCTTCTACATTTTTAGTGTGACATCTGTATCCCTGTACTGGGTGGTGGGCTCACAAAGGCATGGTCTGTGCACCCTGTTTGAGCCAGGTAACTTGGCATACCAAGGTCGGTGGTTTTGCAAATGCAGGCTGGTTGGCCAAGGAATTCATAGTGAGGGGAATGAGTGTGGTAAGATTATAATTAATTAACTACATTCATTAATTGCTTAGTAGGCCCCAGTTTTCCATTTATTAGTATTTGCTTTTATTGGGTGCTTTCACTTATTCATTTCCTTTACTCCCAATCACTTAAAATAGCCGAGTGGTATTCCAGTGAGGGTAGGTCAGCACTGCCATGCTGCTCTTATGTGAATGTATTTTGATGAACAGAGAAGTTAGCCCTTTGGGCTTACTTTAATGTCTGGGAAATGGGCTATACTTTACAGAGGAAAAGAGGGCCTCAGTATCAAATATTCATATCTGTAATTTTAATCTTTAATTTTATATTCATAATTTATTTAGTCTGTATTTCTTCAAATCTCTCAAAGGCTTAAGTGATTGCTAAATATTGTTAGGACAAGTGATATGCTATTTAGCTAGGGCTTAAATATTCATGGCATTCAGTCGGAGAGGATTCATTTATCCTTGGAAGTTCTGCTTGCGAGGCACATTGGGTCAAGGGTACTTTTGAGTTGGGAATCTATGTTGTTCTTGAGATGGATTCATAATGCGACCCTGTGTGCAAAACCTGGCATGAGCCCACACCTCTGGGCTTGCCCCGGAGTCCTCCACACTGGCCTGGACTGCCCATCTCTGTGCAGACACACAGCACGGAGCTCACACACAGCCAGACCGTCTCCGAGGACACACAGTAAAGGGCCCTTCGTCCACAAAGCAAGCTCTTTTTTATCGTTCCACAAAGTCAGCTCCTAGTGGGGTAAATAAAGCTGAAAAAAGAGACAAAAATGTAGTGAGTGTTTTTCCTTTGACCTAAATGACACAAGCTTTTTTTTTCTTTCCTAGGTTCATTTGGATGCTGATGTTACATTCTTGCAAGACAGACTAAAAGGCGACAGTGTAACAGAAATAGGAATAACATTCCTGAAAAAGCTAGATGAGAAAAAATACAGACGGAAAAAATGAAGAATAGCATGTGAAATGCCTCAGGCTGGCTAGTTGAGGAGTTCGTGATAGCTAAACAAATACAGCCCCTGGAATTTTGAGTTGCTTAATAGCATGGCTTTAAGAGGATTATAAATCAGCCAGAAATTTGAAATGCCTCGCTCTAGGATATAAAGCTGTTTCTTTCCCTTTGCTTTTAAATATCACAATTTCAATCTTGTGTCAAGATTTCATATACAAAAAACTCCTTATAAGATAGAAAGCATGAGTTGCACATATTACATAGTCCAGCATCAGAGGTCTACTTGTTTCGTCTATTTATGGTAACAGCGAAAAAATACTCTGTCGCCTATACAACTGGTATAGTCATCTCTTCTCACATGAAGAAATGGGTGAAATGATACAATAGAGTCCACTATATATAGTTTCTAGGTCCTGTACATTGTATTTTCTGTGGAAACAACTCCATTTGTAGCAATCTCTCATGTTTATGAAAAATATGGGATTTTTCTCATATATTGGCTTGGCTTATAGCTTCAGCCTACTGAAGCTACTCTTGATTTATAATCAGCAAGGCAATACTATTTATTTGGATGCTAATTCTGAAACATTTAAAATGAACCATTTTAATTCATTTAATTTATTTAATTTTCAGATTGCTGGCATTAACCTAATTCTTTCCTTTTCTCATGAAATATTACCGATGGTGAAGCCAGAAAATCACTACAATGAGAAGTCAACAATGTTCTTTGAGAATATTTTCTTACCTCAAAGCTTATTCAGTTCGAAGTTTTGCTATCATTTCTATCACCTAAGAACCTGATAAAGTATATTTTGTCTGTGACCAGGACATATTTAAAATTGAAAATTATTGGATTAAATAAACAATAATCTTCACCAGACCATCAGCATACATGGGCAACCTATATGGCAGTCCAGACTTTACTGGATTCTGCAGAGAAATCAAATTAAAAATAAAAGTTATAGTTAGTGTGTCATCACCAGTTAAAACTGCTATAAGTGCTGTGGTAGTGACAGGCCTCACCTAGGACTCCGGAGCCTGAAGATGCGGCCCCGTTCTATTTCCAGTGGCCTCAGCTGATGCTGACTAGTAGCTGGTCTTGGGTCAGGTACATGATCTATCTCTTTCTCGCTTTGTAAAATGAGAGAATAGAACATGATAAACATCTAAAATTATTACAGTAAACAAATGACATCAGTAACCACTGAAAATCCACCTTTTCAGATTTTAGAAGTCTAAGGGGAAATTGTTCCCCACCTACCCAGCTGTCTCTTCAGAAGGACCTTGAGGTCGGCACGAAGGAGCAAATAGGGCCACAGGGGCAGCTGAAGCATCAACGGAAGGCCCTTCACATCAGTTCCACAGAAGACCAGGAGTAGAATCTGAAACCTTGACCAACGCAGAGATTTTGGTTATCTTGGAAAAGCCAAAGGGAAAGAAAGGTCTGGGGCAGAGAGGCAGTTTAGTGATGTCAAGTGACGTCACCAGATTGTGGTGCACACGCAGTTTCCTGAGGAGGCCTGCCTGTTACCTATTTAAAGTTGCCAAGAATCAGGAATACTTCCCTCAGCAGCCTGTACACTTACTTATTGTCATCTCAAATCCAGTCCATCTCTTCGTTATCAGAAGCCTGGATCTCTTTGGCAGTTGGAACATTATGAATAACCGCAAAGTTCCCTCTTCTCCCTGTTTATGAAGGACCTAGAATCTTCCTGCAACCCCTTTACTTTCTTCTTTGTTCCCTCTTCCATTTCTTTTATTTTGATTATGCTTCATGTAATGGATATTCGTTGGCTGCCTGTATCTTTCTGCCTTCTGATAGAATGCCAGTGTTCCGTTCAGGTGCTCACCATTTTCTTAAGCACCCCAGCTATGACCTCAGGGGAAGTCATCACCTGGCCACAGTGGTTCGTTCTGGGTTTAAAACCACCACATTGACAGCTAGCTCCGCCTCCTGAAACAGGGCAAGGATGACTGGACCGAAGAGAAGAAAGGCCTGCCTGTTACGTGAACCCATAAATTTACTGTAGTCTTTCAGGGAGTAGACTGGGTTTCTGGTACAGTAATGCAACAAAGTTCATTGCATTATAAATATGAGGTAGGTAATTTGCAACATACTGGAGAATATCAAAGAAAACTGTTCATTATTGCGTCTTCACATAGTTGAATGTTCAAAAAAATAAAATTTTGATTCACAATAGCTCCCCTCCTCACAAAGATGAAAAGGTTACAGAAGGGAGAAAAGAGGAATTTGAGTTACAGTTTGCAAGTACATAGCCCACAAGTCCCAAGAAAGGGAGATTCTATAGAGAGAAGGCATTTTATACTAGCGCGCTGCAAGCTCTTTAAAAACAAACAAAAAACAAAACAAAAAGAACCTTATACATTTCAGATCCTTGCTTCAACTATTTCCAACAGAAACTTAACTTACATTAGGAGTCACTTGAGAATTCCAAAGTCAGAACATTCCTCTGATTTCTGGAGCCTCCTAGTGGCCTAAAGCTTTCAAGTCAGCAGACGGTACACAGTGACCTGCTGTTTCAGTGCAGCGTGCAAATCACTAGACTTTAATGACTTAACAGAGAAAATTCTAATTCCCGATGTTCTATACCTGCCAAACTATATAAGTCCCTAGAAATGTTGCTTTCTTGGTTTTGAATTCAATTAAGATTTTTACCAGGTACTAGGCACTGTAACTATGTGCTATGGCACTGAATTTTCCCAACAACCTGTGAGGCATTGGATAACAGACAAACAGGAGTTGGATGGGAAACTAAAATGAGCTAAATTTGTCAGTGCTTTAAACGCATCATGATGAGGGGCTGGTGAGTAAAGGGAGCTGGCCATGGCTCCAGCCTGGGAGGCTGAGTGACAGCCCACAGGAGGCAGAGCCAGGGTAAGAAAGAAGCTAATAAGTTTGAAATATTTTGATTTTGAGGTGTCTTTGAAACATCTAAATAGCTCCAAGGGTTCAGAAGAGAGGAGATCAGTATGTGGATACCAGCAAAGGTGGTGGGTATAGACAACAGCCTGTGGGGAGAGCATGGACCTGAGAAAATGTGAGGAGCAAAAACAGAATCTGGAGGAAAAACACCATTCAAGAGGCAGCAAAGAAAGAAGAGCACAAATAAGGCCAAACTTTCAGTCAGGGATGTATGTAGGAGAAAGTGGTGTCACTGAAGCCAAGAGAGTTTTGAGGACAATAGAGTGGTTAGGGGTATTAGATGACACAGAAATGCCAGGAAGGGATGTTGAGTTTTGTAAGGAGAAGGCCTTTGCCCCAGAGCGATCTCATGGCCAGATGGAGAAAGTGGCCTCACTGTGGTGGATTGAAGAGACAGCAGGAGGTGAGATACTGTTTCCCTAACAGGCCGCCAATGCATCCCTCATCCTTCCACTGGCAAACTTGAAGAAAACAAGATGTAGCAGATAGAATGTCCTATGGACTGACTGTCTCCCCCAGTTTTCGTATTTTGAAACCCTGATGCCTAATGCAGCATTATTTGAAGGTGAAAGCTTTGGGACATACTTAAGGTTAGATTTAGTCATAAGGATAGGGTCCTCATGATGGGATTAATATTCTAGAAGAAAAACATAAGGTCTCCTCTCTCTCTCTCTCTCTCTCTCTTTCTCTTTCTGCCCTGCAAGGATACAACAGAGCAGCTATATGCAAACTAGACAAAAAGTCTGCTAGTATTTTCATCTTGGACTTCCCAGGGTTCAGAGGTGTGAAAAATAAATCATTGAAGCCAACAAGTCTATGGGGTTCCATTTCAGCAGCTCAAATTGATGAAGAGTGCCAGCTTTCCAAATGGACAATCTTACATTAAAATGCTTACCTGGGTGTTCTCTATCCCGATTCTTCTCCCGCATTCCTGTTGGCTGTTAATTCTAAATCTCCTTCATTCCCCTCCACGATTGGCACTTTTCTCAAGGTAGACACAGCATCTGGATAGCATGACCCTTACGTAGAAAACCTCTCCTCCCCACCCTCTTCCCCTATCTGCTCCTTTCCCCACTAGTCACTCCACCCAGATGTCTCAGAAGCAGATATCTGGTGTGCCCCAAATTCAACTCATTATATTCTCTCACTCCCTAAATCTCTTTTCCTTCAATATCTCATTTCCTAGTTACTCACCCCATGGTAAAAACTAAAAGCCTCATATCCATTTTTACTCCTCTTTTACTACTTATATCTAATCTGTCACTAAGTTCTTTTAATTCTATATCCTAAACTCCTTTTGATCCCCGCCCCCTCTTCATTTAGGGGCTGATCTGCTTTCTGCTGGTTTCCTACCTCTAGTTTCCAATTCCATTTTACTTTCCACACTGGAATCAAGTGGTCTCTAGAAAAGACCAGTCAGAAAGACCAGCCATACTACAAACATCTCAGAAGTTTTCCTGTCTACAGGACATAGCACTAGAATATACCATACTCCTTATCCATGAAGTGGAGTCCAACTCATCAACATCCTGCATATGTCACTTACTAATTAAAGACTATCCTAACTGATCCATCTCCCCATCCCACCTCTGGACTGAGTGAGTCGCCCCCCAATCTCTGGTTTCTTTAGTACCTTTTACATATCTATTGCCCATAAACTGAGTATTTTCCTACATGTCCTCCTTCCCTACTTATCTGTGAGTTCCTCTTTGACAAACAGTGTATCTTTTTTATCTTTGAATTCCCAGAATGTAGCACGGTCCTTGACACTCAATCAATACTAGATAGTACTTTTTGTAGTGACAAAAATACAGAATGAATGAATGAATGGGATAATAAACTAGAGGTCTAATTGGCCCATCTTGGAAGATTGTTCATCACATTATATCATTTATTTGGCCTTCGATTGTTTATGTCAATGTTCTCTAAAATACCAATATAAAGGACATAGAACGTGACCTTGAAATTGCAGACTTCTTTTGTCATGAGGATATCTAGGATGTTTTGACTGATTGTTCAGAATCAGGTAATTTGCTTTGCTGAAGAAGGTGAGGAATAGGCTGGAGACCATAACTTTACCGCATTTATGGTCTGCCCCTTAATTTTCTGGAGGCGCCAGTTTTCATGACAAATAGGGTAAATGATCTTTATTCTGCCTATCCTTTGGTTTTCTCAAGGGCTCCTTTTCTTCAAGGTACAAGCTATAAAATTAAAAACCATATGGACTATAATGCCATGAAAGTTGGTATCTGACCAGAAGTGATTTTATTTTCCCTCGTAGGTAGATTGAGTGTACCTTACAAGAACCCCAGTGGAAGTGCTCATCATGCCATGAAGTCTTGCTGAATAACAGCCTCCTTTCCCTAGGCGTCCCTTGGCTCATTCCCCTCTCACTGCCTGCCACAGCTTTCACCCTTCCCGCCACCAGCAATGGCTTTCTCTACTTCCTGTCCCTGAAAATCAACCATCGCATTGTTACTTATGTGATGTGAGATTTTGATATTGTGGTTATTTAGGATGTTATCATTTTTAAAGATAGATATTAAACATTTTTGAAAAAATATTATATCTATGTTTTGTTTAAACTAATTGAAAAAAGAATACTATATTGTGCAAAGTACTAAGTTTAGGCATATGCACAAGACTATTATTGGTATTAATTAATGAAAGAAAAGAACCAAATATCTGTCCACGAAATGGAGTACTATACTGCTATAAGAAAGAAATAAGCAAGATCTTATTTATTATATAGGATGATGTCCTCTAGAATATATTAGGTGAAAGAGTAAGTTAAAGAAAAGTATACATAGCAACTAACATTTGTCCAAGAAGAATGAGTTGCAAATAAATATACATATATTTTTTTAAATGAAAAGCTTAACCAAAAATATTTTTTTGAAGGTTACCAATTTGAGGAAGAGACAAGTGTGGAAGCACCAAGGAAAAAAGCTAGACTTCTTA
>VMDR010005896.1:0-48558 GCA_007922815.1 Macrotus californicus | reverse complement strand
GCTAATTAAACTGATTTCTTTTAAAGATCAAGAGAACTGATCTTGTCATACCAAGAAGGCATTAATGGACCCAGAGTAAAAAAGTTATTAAGTCCAGCTTCTTTACTGATATCATCACAATAAAAAGAAAATTTAAATTAAGCAATGAAGCTTTACTGAGGAAAATCCAGTATAAAATTATGTATAGTTTCTGCTCTCTGGAAAATTATAGCCCAAAACATTTATGACGGCCACAAATAAGCAGAGAAAGAACTTCAAGATAAAATAACACAAACATTAAATCCATTTCTAAATAAAAAATCTTAAGATCTAACTACATATTTTCATTGGCTCCTAACTCAAGCCCCAAACCACAGGTCTACCAGTTTTCTAAGGAGGTATACACTGTTAATATCCTAAATATTCACCTGAAAACACCATTCCTACCTTACAAAATCCTAATTTGAATGGTTTATATTGCAACAGGAATGATCACCTAACCTAAGGTCACAGTGTCAAATGGCCAAAGAGTAATGGTTCAATAGATGCATAATTATGTCTCTACTAGTACTCCTCTGTTGTTATGCTCAGGGTTTTTAAAAACTACATAAAACAGAGATACACAAGGCAAGTTTGTCAAGCTGCAGATAACAATTAAATCATTAATGTAAAATTAAGATATGAAAGTCTCAACTGGCTTGAATAATGGGCTGAAATTAACAAGATGCAATTTTAGATGGGAGCTATAAAGCCTTCCATTTTCGGTTAACAATCAGTTATATAGATATGTAATTAGAAGACCAGAATTAAAATACTTCCTATAAAAAAGAATTTGGGTCTTAAGTCTAATAGGCTCAACATAAACCAATTTTGTGACCTTTTCATGAAAAAGATGAAAAACAATCTTAGGTTGGTTTTATTAACATCATAATGTCTCCATCAAGATAAGTAAAAATCCTACTAGGTTTTGAAATATACCAAGCTCCCTGTCAAATATCAACACCCAGCAAAGGTGATGTTGTCAAGATGGCCACACTGGGGAGGAAAGGTTACAACGACCTCTCCATACCTTTCACAGTAATGTGGTCTGATTCTCTGACACTTACCAAGTAATGAATGCAGAATGTACTGTACAGCAGCTGTTCTTCAAAGCAGCCTGATCGAATCTTACTTCTTAGCACCCTCTCAATGTACTTCTTTGTCTGAGTGTTGGTGCTATAGATGATGAGAAGCATCACCAGGTCAAAAGGCTATTGTCAATAAATATGCAACAACAGGAAGATGGTTTAATACATCAGTGCATTTACTACAATGAAACAGCAGCTCTCAACTTTTTTCAATTAAAACAGAGAATGAATGACACTCATTTGCTGAACATACCCACAGGAGTACCACCTACATTTTTACAAAACCCAGAAATATTTTTCAGAGAAACAGAGTGCCACCACTATTAACCACTGGTATCTTTTAAGAAAACACTGGAATACAAGTGAAAATAGTATTATTACTGAAACAACTTTAAACAGCTTCATATTTATTAAAGAAAAAAATTAAACTACTTGCCAATGTTAGCATGTATTTTCTTTATTATTAGGAAAATTATGTTGTGAAAAGTTAGGTGGTAAATATGTCAATATGAAAAAGGTTAAATAAATTATGATAGTCACTTTCAGAATATTCTACAGCCATTAAAAATGAGGCTGTATTTTGACAAAGACATTCATGAAATATTGTGTAAAAATGTTTTGAAAAAGTAACCTGCAATATGTTAACCATAGTAGAATTCTATTTCTGTCAAAACAATATATAAGTCCATATATGTAAAAGAGGGGGCATGTCTGTACTCACATACATACAACTTGTGTATGAATAGGAAAAAAATCTCGAAGAATGGGATAGAGAATGAAGGGAAACCTCATTTTTTACATTTTCAGTTTCTTTGTGGGGTTTCTTCCTCCCCAATTAGATTAACAATGTTTTAAAAAGTTAAAAAGTTGAACAGGAAAAAAAAGAATAAAACAATTACTGGGAATTCACAGTAAACAGCAAAAAACAAATAATCCAATTAAAAATGAGAGAGGATCTGAAAAGACATTTTTCCAAAGATATACAGATGGCCAACAGGTAAATAAAAGGTGTTCAACATCATTAATCATGGAAATGCAAATCAAAACCACACTGCGGTACCACCTAATACATGTCAGAATGGCTATCATGAAAAAAGAAGAAGAAATCAACACATAACAAGTGCTGGTGAGGATATATGTGGAAAGAGGTGCCCTTGTGCACTGCTGCTGGGAATGTAAGTTGGTGCAGCCATTATGGAAAAAAGGATGGAGGTTCCTCAAAAAATTAAAAAATATAACTACCATATGATCCATTAGTTCCATTTCTGAGTATTTATCTGAAGAAAACAAAAACACTAATTTGAAAAGATATCTGCATCTCCACCGCTATTTACAAGAGCCAAGACATGAAAACAACCTAAGCATCCACTGATGGATGAATGGATAAAGAAAATGTGGCACAGTATACAGCTTGCCATTTGCAATGACAAGGATAAAACTGTAGGGCATTATGCTAAGTGAAATAAGTCAGACAGAGAAAGACAAATATCACATGATCTCATGTATTTGTGAGCCTAAACAAAACAAAACCAACTTCACAGATACAAAGAACAGATTGATGGTTGCCAGAGGCAAGAACTGGGGGATGGGCAAAAACTGGGGGATGGGCAAAATGGGTGAAGTGGGTCAAAAGGCATAAATTTCCAGTATAAAATAAGTCATGAGGATGTAATATACAGCATGGTGTCCACAGTTAATAACGCTGTACTATCCATTTGAAAGTTGCTAAGAGAATAGATCACAAGAAAAAAATTATAATGTGTGGTGATGGATGTTAACTAGACTTATTTGATGATCATTTATTTGGTGATTATTTTGCAATATATACAGATACTGAATTGCTATGCCATACACCTGAAACTATATGTTAATCATATCTTTAAAAAGATATTTTAATAAAAGTTGAATTATTAAAAATTTAAAAAACAAAAAAGCTTTAAAAAGAAAAACAAATTACTTGGGACAACCCTTCACTGAAGGCCCTGCTCATTTAGGCATCAAAACTGAGAATCACTACAACAGAACAGAATACAGCTACTAAAAATCACAACAGGCACGCATGCATCTTTCCCTTTCTTTTCTTCTTCTCCCTCAGGCGCACATCTCCTAAACTCGAAGAGACCCCATAAGACTTGCAACCAGGGGAGCAATGAGCAGCTCGTCCCAGGCTAAGCCCCTGATTTCTCAGAGAGTCAAAGTAGCCCTGCCTAGACTATCTCCTGTTGCATCTTCTATCCTGGCCCCTTCCTTGTTTCACTGTCCCCAGCTTTACTAAATGTCCTCTCAAAATGAAAAAAAAAAAGACAAAAATAATGTAGAAGCACGCAAAAAGTTTATCACATAATAGCAAGAGGAAAAAAAATCAGAATGTAAAATTATACAATAATTAGAAATCTGTAAAATAGGTATGCAGGTGGCCAAGGGTCATGCAAAAATAAAAACAGTTGTTTTAGGGTATTCTGATCCCCCCAACAAAAAATTGACTTTTTCATTGCTTTACTCATTAACATAAAAGCTTTAAAAACAGTCATCTAATAATTAAATAATATAACTAACAAAAATCCCACAAAACAATGCCCATTCCAACAATTCTTAAAGAAAACTAATCAGTACATAAAAAAGTCAATCATGTGGCTTCTTGACAGCAGGAAATTATTTCCAGAATTAACTCAGATTCAGTACCATTGCCTTGACAGTGGATGGATTCACTCTGGTCAGGTCTATATGGGCAAAGAAAAGTAAAACATGGAATGCCATGTCCTTGACAATTCTATTTGGTGGGAGGGAGGACAATCAGATACAGGGACCTGACTGATGACCCAGGTAACTCCAGTTATCAACTCTTCAGCAGTAGGGAGTTGGCTTCTTTGACTGTTACTCACTACACTTGTTTGAAATGTTAATATTTTCCCTCATGGACATTTTAGATTTATTTTATTGCCAGAACAATGAGTTGGGAAGACCATCAGGCAAGTCACCCCTTCATAACATCTTCCCCGGACAGCTAATTTATATTAGAACAGCTAGAGAAGGCACAGAGGGATGAATGGAAGTAGTAAGAAAGAAAGGAGGAAAAAAAACCCAAACCACTAACCAATTTCACTAATTTTAATACTTAAAATTCATAGTATATGATCATTACCTTGTGTTCAGACTCTGGATCAGTGCGTTCGATTGCCTGGAAAAACAAGGGTCACAAATGCATCACAACGCATCAGAACAGTCGCACCTTATTCAGCATGCCTTGTTCTCTTATTTGAGAAGCAAGTAACCACCATGTATCATTTCCACTTGAGTAATTTCAACTTAACCTTTACTTACACATGTCACTAATTGACACCCATTTCCTCCTTAATGTTTAAAGTTCCAAAGATCTCACTCACCTTAATCCAGGCTTCTGAAACAGTTTTTTCATATCTAACAGCTGACTTTATTACGTCAAAGAGGAGAAAAACACAGTCCCCACCGCTGTTTTCTCGATTTCCTGAAGAACTGAGTGGCAGAAGGAGGGAAAAATCATTCTTTCATTTAACACAGAGGGACCTGTAAGATCTGGGTTCCTATTTACTAGCCAAGTACCTTGGAACAAGTTACAACTTCACACATAAAATGGCTAATAAACTCATACTTCAGTCTATCTGGAATTGATGTGAAGAGCCAAGAGAATACACACACACATGACTTGAAAAAAATGTATAGTACTACATTAGTGTAATAGTACCACCATTATTTATAGTTCTAAGTATTCAGACCTACTGTCCTGGCTTCAGAATAAACATCCGAAAACTTTCCTTGCCTATGTGAGAAAAAGAATGATTAACGGTTGATGAACTTATACCTTGTTCGTCCTTTATTCTTCAACCTGCTTTGGGAAGCCTGCAATAGTGATGGCAAAATAAAATGCTGCAGATCCAACACCTCTCGAAGCTCAGAAATTACCTGCAGAAAAGGAACATTAGCTATGTGTTCTGCTCACGCACAGCAGACAGGCACAGTCTACTACCTCAACAGAACTACAACAATCTCCTGAAACACTGCGGAAGTACATTTATTTATTTTTTAATTGATTTTAGAGAGAGAGGAAGGGAGAAAGACAGTGAAACATAGATTTGTTGTTGCACTTGTTTATGCATTCATTGGCTGATTCTTGTATGTGCCCTGACCAGGATTCGAACCTACAACCTTAGCATATCAGGATGACGCTATAACCAATTGAACTACCTGGCCAGGGCCAGGAAGCAGAATCATTAAATGTTAGACAAAGCATTTTGAAAAAGACAATTGATAAAAATAGCTAATGCAAGTATAGTAGTATATCATGCCCTTCAAAATTTCAGAACTTGAGGTATTACACTGATACAGGAAATATAACCTGTAGCAGCTAATACAGAATAAATCTGGTCAGTAGCTCCATTCTCTCCCATGAATACCATCTGGATTAATGAGTATTTTAAATTAGTTTGGGGACAGAGAAGAGCATTAGAACCTATTATTTTAAATAACTTACCTTCATCTAAGTTGGTCTTTTTTTTAATCCTTATCCAAGGACATTTTTTTCATTGCTTTTAGAGAAGGGGCAAGGAGAAAGGGACAGGGAAAAGGGAGAGGGAAAATGAAAGGAAGAGGGGGGAGAGGGGAGGGAGAGATGGGAAGAGGGGAGAGAGGGAGAGAAACGAGGAAAGGGACAGGGAGAGGGCACAGGGGGAGAGAGAAAGAGGGGGAGAGGGAAAGGGAGGGGGAGAGGGAAAGGGATGGGGAGAGGAAGAGGGAGAGGGACGGGGACAGGGACAGGGACAGGGAGAAACATGGACTGGTTGCCTTCCGGTAGGCACCCGACCAGGGATCAAACCCTCAATCTTTTGGTCTGTGTGATGACATTCTAACCAACTGAGCCACACCAGCCAGAGCTAAGTTAGCCTTTTTTGATTGCTGAGTTTCACAAGGGCATCACTGCTCTTCTCTGTAGTCTCTAGGATCTAACACCCTATTGGTGTTTGTTGGGAAATAATAGGGTACCTCAAGTGCATCTGTGGCTGTTACAGAATGAAGAATGAACTTGATTATCACAGGTAAGTCTTCCAGTTTCACAGATGACAGCTTACCCATTACCAGCTGGCGGACCTAAGCATAAAAAAGCATGAAGACCTTAAATATTCTCATGTTAATACCTCAACCTAGTACTGACTTGGTAGGTAAAATTAGAAAAATCACTTCTCTGTTTTCTCACATGTAATTTAGGAAGAAAAACACCTTGTTTTATTTTTTTCCAAACTCTAAGCTTTCAATTGTTAATACCCAGCTTCTTGTGATAAATGCATGGTATTATCTCACATTCTGGAGCCTGAATTTTCCACTACCTAGAGGAAGGCATAAAAAATTGTTATTCCTATAGGGAGCAATTTGTAACTATTCAGGCATTATGGAAGACTACCACTAAAACTTGTTACTTAAAACAGAGCAATGATCTATCATAGTATGGAACATGAAATTCACTGAAAAGAACAAAAGCGATCAAATGTCATTCATTATTGTTTTGAAAGGAAATGCATTTTCAGTGAATGCAACTGCTCCAAAACAATGACCAACTCACACTGGGTTTGGAAGGTGAGAAAGCTAGCTATGCCTCTGAAATGCAGAGTCCTTCCTACCTTAGTCAGGAGCTGCGGGTCAAGTCGGAGGCTGGAAAGGACATCCAGGATCGGGACAGTGAGTGAAGGATTCTCTGTCAGAAGGTCACTGTGAACATTGTAAAAAGGGAAAAGCTGTGCAACTTTGAACAGAGCTGGGCAGATAACGTGGAAAACCACTCAAAGTACGAAAAGAAAGGATATACTTACTTCTCATTAAATTTCTAGTTATAGTATGTTTCATTAAAAATTATTGTGATAAAAAATACATGTTCATTATAAAAAATTTAACAGCTGTATAGAAACAAGACTCCCTCCCTCACCATCCCCGCTACTCAGAGGTGATCTACTATTGAATTTGGTACATATCCTTCCTGAGAAAAGGGGAAAAAAAGTATAATTACAATGTTATATAAGAAACATGATAGATGTTATGTGCAAAGTGCTACAGGAACACAGGGTAGAGAAGGAAAGGACAGTGATAGATTCTAAGGCTACACAAAAGGACAGCTACAATGAAGCAGGCAAAGTGGATGGTATAGTGCTATACCCAGAATCATCCTGCCCAAAAGTACAAGGGCAAGAAACCGCTGAACATTTTTGGAGATAGCTTTGCACATAGCTAGAGAAAAAGAAGTATTACAAACCGAACTTTTTTAAACTACCACTTCTAGGATAACCAAGAAGTTGCATTAAAACAGAAACATGCCCTGACCCATGTGGCTCAGTTGGCTGGGCATAATCCTACAAGGCAAAAGGTCACTGGTTCAATCCCTGGTCAGGGCATATCGCTGGGGGTGGGTTGGGTCCCAGGTTGGGGTGCATAGGAGAACCAACCAAATGATGTTTCTCACACTGATGTTTCTTCCCCTCCCTTCTCTCTCCCTTCCCCTCTCTCTAAAAATAAATAAAATCTTAAAGAAAAAAAAGAAAACAAACACTGTCATACAGGGATACTGTTCTCTCCTTCTTAATTACTGGCCTACCAATGACTATTTTTCACATAAATAATAGTAAGCAGTGAGTCTTGGCAATGGATCTGATGTAGCAATGTGCATCAGAATGAATTATTTAGGGACAAAAGAATATAGATGTTTCATAAGCTCCACAAATGATTAAATTTTTTTAAAGATTTTATTTATTTTTAGAGAGAGGGAAAGAAACATCGTTAATCAGTTGTCTCTCATTCACACCCCAGCTGGGGACTGGGGCTACAACCTAAGCATGCATCCTGACCAGGAACTGAACCAATGACCCTTCACTTTGTAGGACAATACTCAACTAACTGAGCCATACTGGTCAGGGCCACAAATAATTCTGTTACATGGTCATGACTGAGGGCTGCTTGGGTGGGGGAAATACTAATGAAACAAAGGCATCATGTTTAAGTCTGCATAGAACAAATTTATAGACCTAAACCTAAGTGTGACTGCATATTCACAACACATATACCTTTAAAAGTAGAGAAATTTACTAAATATATACTCATTTTAAGAAAAACAAGTCAAATTTCATAGCCTACTCATTGTAGGTAGGTATCTTCTTTTACATAAAAAAGGAACACATTGCACTACTCTGCATACTGCCGTGATAAGGCTCCCAGAGTAAAGCCTTGCTTAGGATGGCAACAGGTGCTTACCCACCTGAGTTCCTGCCCCACATCAGCGTGCTGGGAATCCCCTAGGATCTCAGGTAGGCTGGTGATGAAGTCATGCTGAAGGTACACTGGAGCAATACTGATCAGCTGCATGATCTTGGTGGTGAGATCCTGCAGAAGAGGAGACTATTAGAATTGGAGCATATTACCAAGAATAGAGAAAGACCTCATACGCATGAAATGTAGAGCTGCAATTATTTTGGGTACAATATGACAACTACAAACACACTCAAGCTCGAAAACAAAATTCAGAGGTAAAAGACCCAGAAATGTTCTTTCTTTAAAAATTATATTTTATTGATTGTTATTACAACTGTCGCAATTTTTCCCTTTACCCCCTTCATCCAGCACCCCCCACTCCCTCAGGCAATCCCCACACAATTGTTCATGCTCATGGGTCATGCATAGGTTCTTTACCTACTCCATTTCCTATACTGTACTTCACATCCCCATGGCTATCTGTAACGACCTATTTCTACTTAATCCCCTCACCTCTTCACCCATTCCCCCTATCACCCTCCCACCTGGCAACCATCAAAACTCTCTTAGCATCCATGACTCAGTGTCTCTGTTCTTGTTTGCTTAGTTTGTTTTTTAGATTCGATTGTTGATAGATATGTATTTATTGCCATTTTATTGTTCATAGTTTTGATTTTCTTTTTATTAAATAAGTCCCCTTAACATTTCATATAATAATGGCTGGGTGATGATGAACTCCTTTAGTGTTTTCTGGTCTGGGAAGCTCTTTATCCACCCTTCAATTCTAAAAGATAGGTTTTGCTGGGTGGAGCAATCTTGGCTGTAGGTTCCCGCTTTCATCACTTTGAATATTTCTTGCTAGTCCTTTCTGGCCTGCAAAGTTTATTTTGAGAAATCAATTGACAATCTTATGGGAACGCCCCTGGAGGTAACTAACTTCTTTTGCTGCTTTTAAGATTCTCTCTTTACCTTTAGCCTCTGGCATTTTAATGATGTGTCTTGGAGTGGGCCTTTTTGTATTCTTCTTGTTTGAAACTCTCTGTGCTTCCTGAACTTGCATGTCTATTTCCTTCACCAAATTAGGGAAGTTTTCTTTCATTATTTTTTTCATAGAGATTTCCAATTTTTTGCTCTTTTTTTTCTCCTGCTGGTACCCCTAGATGCAAATGTTGGACTGCTTGAAGTTGTCCCAGGGACTGCTTATACTGTCCTCATTTTTTTGGATTCTTTTTTTTCTTTTTCTTGTTCCAATTGATTGTTTTTTGCTTCCTTATGTTCCAAATCATTGATTTCACTCTTGGCTTCATCCACTCTACTGTTGTTTCCCTGTGAATTCCCTTTATTTTAATTAGTATATCTTTTGTTTCTGACTGGATCTTTTTATGCTGCTGAGTTCCTCACCAACTTCCTTGAGCGTCCTTGTAACCAGTGTTTTGAACTCTGCATCTGATAGATTGCTTATCTCCATTTTGTTTCGTTCTTTTTTAGGAGTTTTGGTCTGTTTTTTCGTCTCCTCATATTGGCAGCTTCCCTGTGTTTGCTTCTATGTTATTAGGTAGAGGTGTTATGACTCCCTGTCATGGTAGCGTGGCCTAACTGTAGTAGGTGTCCTATAGGGTCCAGTGGCACAGCCTCCCCTATCATCCAAGCTGAGAACTCAAGGTGTGCCCTTCTTGTGGGCTGAGTACACTTGTAGTTGAGCCTTGGTTGCTGTTGGCAGGTCAACGGTAGGGATTTACCCAGGATAGTCAGCTGCAAGGGTTGGCTGTGACCACTGACCACCAACCTCCACCCTCCATGGAGGATCAGCTATGCAGGGACAGGGTGGTGGTACTCTGACATGGTCTGTAGCTGCCCACTGGGTGTGTTGGCCCTGGGGTTTCCTGGGTGGTACAAAGTCAGCCTACCAGTGTTCTGCCTGGGTCCACCTTGCCTGAGCTATAAAACAATCTGAGATGGCTGCTACTTGTGCTGGGCTTGAAGATTCCCAGGGGAAGCCAAGCTATAATTTAAGCTGGTTGCTGCTAGTGCCAAGCCAGGGGTCATTTAGTAAGAGGTATAGGGGCTGGGGACTCACTGAGCCCTGATTGTTGCCTGTTTGAAAGGATTTAGGAAGTTGTGCAGCTTGAGCCAAGACCAGCCATTCACATGGAAAAGACACTAGGGTGGGCCTGTAAGTTGGGTGGGACAGTCTCAGGGGATCTCCAGGGCAGGGCCAACACTGTTAGCCAGGTTGATGGAGTCTCAGATGTGGCACCTGCCTGCTGGCTCTGTGGGGAGAGGGTTCAGAAAAGGGACAATGGCCTCTGCCTGCCTTTTGTCTGGGAGAAAGCTGTTCCTGAGCTCTTGCCTTGATGCCAGACACTTCAGTTCCTTCCTGTGGGCCACTGGTGCCTTTCAAGCTGCTATTCCCATGCTGGAGCTCAAAGGGAGTGAGTCTGAGTGAGTCTGTGTGTGGGTTCTTTAAGAATTGCTTGGAACTCCAGCAGTTTTCTACCACTGACTCAATCCACACTGGTTTTTGCAGCCAGAAATTATGGAGACTTAGCGTCCTGGCACTGGAACCCTGAGCTGGGGTCCTGGTGTGGGGCCAGGACTCCTTGCTCCCGAGATATCCCTCCTGAATTTTTATCCACTGTACATCAATATGGGACCAGTCCATTACACATCTCCACCCCTTTTATCAGTCTGGAAGGATGTGGTTTCTTTAATTCCATAGTTGTTGGACTTCATTTAACTCGATTTCTGATGGTTCTTTGTGATGGCTGTTCTATAGTTTAGTTGTAATTTTGATGTGCTTGTGTGACAGGCTAGTCGTGTTCACCTGGGCCGCCACCTTACTGGAAGCTGCCTGACCCAGGAATTTTCATAAATGGAATGGTATATAAAAAAAAAAGTAGTATGGATCTGGCTGGTGTGGCTCAGCTGGTTGGAACATCATCCTGTACACCAAAAGGTGAGGGGTTTGATTCCAGATCAGGGCATATACCTAGGTTGCAAGTTCAATCCCTAGTTGGGGCTCATATGGAAAGCAACCAATTGATGTTCCTCTTTCACATCAGTGTTTGTTTCTCTCCCTTTCCCTCTTCCTTCCTCTCTAAAATTAATAAACATATTTTTAAAAAATTAAAAAGAAAGGAAAAGAGTAGGGTGGATAGCATATTATCCAATTGGTCTATTATGTACTTTGTTTCATTTAATCTTCACAACTTTATGGGGTTTCTGTGACAATTCCCATTTTTAAAATGTGGGGATAGGTGTTGCTCAATGATACACAATTAATACATGACAGAATGTCCTGGCTGGTGTGGCCCAGTGGACTGAGCGCCAGCCTACAAACCAAAAGGTTGCCGGTTCAATTCCTAGTCAGGGCACATGCCTGGGTTGCAGGCCAGGTCACCAGTTGGGGGTGGGTGAAAGGCAACCTATTGATGTATCTCTGGCACATCGATGTTTCTCTCCCTCTCTTTCTCCCTCCCTTCTCCTCTCTCTAAAAATAAATAAATAAAATCTTTTTTTAATTATTTTTTATTTTTAGAGAGAGGGGAAGGGAGGGAGAAGAGAGAGAGAAACATCGATGTGCCAGAGATACATCAATAGGTTGCCTTTCACCCACCCCCAACTGGGGACCTGGCCTGCAACCCAGGCATGTGCCCTGACTAGGAATCGAACCAGCCTGCCCTTTGGTTCACAGGCCAGCATTTAATCCACTGAGCCATACCAGCCAGGGCAAATAAAATCTAAAAAAAAACCCCAAAAACAAAAAACAAAACAACAAAAAAGGCAGAGCAAAAATTCCAGCCCAGATGAGACTCCCAAAACTCATGTTCTTCCAAGTAAAGATTTAGCCTTGGAATATCTGACAAAAATTAACAGAATGATTTTAAGAACTCTGAAAAGAAATAGGTCTTAAGTACTAGGCTCAAAACACATTGAACTTGCCCAGGCCGGTATGGCTCAGTTGGCTGAAGCACCCCTTAAATCGAAAAGCTGCAGGTTCAATTCTTGGTCAGGGAACATGCCTGGGTTGTGGGTTTGGTCCCTGGTGGGGGCATGAGTGAGAGACAACAGATTGAGGTTTTTCTCTTACATCAATGTTTCTCTCCCTCTCCCACCCTCCCTCTCTCTCTAAAATCAATAAGCATGTCCTCTGGTGAGGATTAAAAAAGAAAAAATTGAACTTTACCAAGGTGCTTGATAACAAGTAACAATTGCAAAAACTTTCTGAAATTTTCCTCAATACAGTAGTAGTCTCCCTCATCTCTAGTGGATGCTTGAAACCATGGATAGTACCAACCATATATACACTACGGTTTTTCCAATACATACATACATACCTATGATAGTCTAATTTGTAAATTAGGCAGAGTAAGAGATTAATGATAACTAATAATAAAATAGAACAATTATAACAATATACTATAATAAATGTTATGTGAATACAGTCTCTCTGAAAATATCTTATCCTACTGCACTCTTGTGATGACTGAGATGACAAAGTGCCTGCGTGATGAGATGTAGTGAGTTGAATGATACAGACATTGTGATGTAACATTAGGCTACTACTGCCCTTCTGACAAATACATCAGAAGAAGGATCTACCTGCTTCAGGTGATCCTGGACCAGAGTCATGACCGTGTCAATAGCTGGATGTCAGAGGCAGAAATGTCAATGGTTGGGAAAAGTTAACATTTTCCTACCATGGATGACCATGGGTAACTGAAACCACAAAAGGCAAAACTGCAGATAAGTGGAGACTAGTACATAATGAAATCATCTGCAGTGAAGTACAGTGGTTTGGGATCTCATCACTTTTGAGAAAACAAAAATTTATGTACTTTGAAATGCTAAATTGCTTTCAAAATATTTAATTTACTTAATAAATGATATCTAGCCATCATTAAGTGGTAAAGTTCTTTTTTGGGAGAAAGTTAATGGGTGAAATACTCATGATTCTCAAATTATCAAAGCTGAAAAAGTTAATGGATGGATTTTAAAAATGTCAATTTTTCTGTTTAGAAAGGAAGCAAACCCCCCCCCCCCCGACACACTGCAAACTGCAAAAGTTTGATGAAGTGTAGAAATGCACTCTCTAAATCTAAGAGACAGAAAAAGTCCCAAGGCCTACCTTGCTATCCACAACTTTGTCAAGCCATTTCAGTTGACTGATGATGAGTCGAGGCATGTTGATTCCATCACTGTTCATGCTGAAATGTTAGGATCAGAAGACAAGGAACTTAGGCTTTCTGACTTATATACCAGCAAGCATTTCAGCCATTCAATTAACATTTACTGAATACTTACTGTGCCTTGTGCACTGTGCTAGACACACCATGTGATACAAAAAAAGCATGAGATATATGCTTATATGCCTTGAGAAAGATGTTTGGAAAAAGAGGTACTAAACTGTTGACCATGGCTACATCTGGGGAAGGTTTTCAGAGAGGGAAATAAAAGTCTAGAGAGTATCTCTTAAAATAATGAAATAATTTTTTTAAGAAAGCTAATAAACTTTAACAAATTGAGTGGGATGAATTTTTCTTTTAATTTTATTTATTTATTTTTAGAGAGAGGTGAATGGAGTAAGAGAGGGAGAGAAACAGTGTGTGGTTGCCTCTCACACGCCCCCTTCTGGGGACCTGGCCCGCAACCCAGGCACGTGCCCTGATTGGGAATCGAACCAGCGACTGTTTGGTTCTCAGGCCAGCACTCAATCCACTGAGCCACACCAGCCAGGGGAGATGAATATTTTCAAAAGGTGAAAAACGACACCAATGTGGTAAGTACCAATAAAGGTAAGTATATACTGCTATGAAAACATGGCAGGTCAAATGAAATTATTTGTGAAAGTACTGAAAACCATTTACAGATGAAAAATGCTGCCTCAGTTATTTCCCCCAAAACAATAGTCTCTGCCTTCCTCCCAACCTAGTATATCTAGAGTTTTGGATAACTCCAGTTCCTTTTCAGGACAGCATTCTCAGTCTTTGTTTACTCCTTTAAATTTAACTGCTGAAAAAGACTTAGCCAGGATATCAAGTATGTAGTGAGCCATTCAGGCAAATCACAAATTTTTAATGGTAAACCTTCAAGTTTTTATTATTAGTATTATAATATATAAAACCCTGAAAAGACACATTTTTAAAAAATATATTTATTTATTTTTAGAGATGGAAAGGGAGAGAGAAAGAGTGGGAGAGAAACATCAATGTGTGGTTGCCTCTTGTGTGACGCCCCCACCTGGGACCTGCCCTGCAACCCAGGCATGTGCCCTGACTGGGAATCAAACCAGCAATCCTTCAGTTCATAGCCCGCGCTCAATCCACTGAGCTACACCAGCCAGTATTTCTTCTTTGTAAATTGTCTGTTCATGACTTTTATCTACTTTCTTCCCCTAAGATTTTATTTATCTTCACAGTATTAAATAGACCTCTTTATAATTTTTAATGTCCACATGATATTGTTTTATGGATGTACCTAATTTACTTAATCAATCTTCTATAGATGAACATGTCAGTTATTTACAATTTTTTGTTACTTTAAACAGTAATCTTATTTATTACTACTTTCATTCACAATGATCACCTTAGAATAAATTAGGAGACACAGTTGAGCATTAAAGGGTATGCAAAAATCTAAGGTTTTGATACAAAGAACCTACTGCCCTTCAGAATGATCAAACGAATTTATGTGTTCATCGGCAATTTATGAGCATGCCTGTTCATTACATATAGGGGAGATCCTTTGAGAATGGAAAAAATGTATTTACTGTTATTAATTTGTGTCTTTAATTATTGATGAAATTGAGCATTTAAAAATATTTGATAACCTTGTATTTCCTTTTTTTTTTTTTAAGATTTTATTTATTTATTTTTAGAGAGAGGGAAAGGGAGGAAGAGAAACATCAAAGTGTGGTTGCCTCTCACGTGGCCGCCACTGGGGACCTGGCCTGCAACCCAGGCATGTGCCCTGACTGGGAATCAAACCAGCAATCCTTTGGTTCACAGCCCACGCTCAATCCAATGAGACACACCAGCCAGTATTTCTTCTTTGTAAATTGTCTGTTCATGACTTTTATCTACTTCTTTTCCCTAAGATTTTATTTATCTTTAGAGAGAAGAGGAGGGAGGGAGAAAGAGGGAGAGCAACATCGATGTGTGAGAGACACATAGACTGGTTGCCTCTTGCACGTCCCCAACTGGGGACCTGGCCCACAACCCACACATGCCCTGACTGAGAATTGAACCGGCAACCTTTCAGTTCACAGGCTGGCAATAATCCACTGAGCCACACCAGGGTTACTTTTCTATTAGGCTATTTATTTCTTTCTAAGTTATTTTTTAAGTAAATTTTTAAAAAATGACACGCTATAAAATTGAAAAGGTAAAGAACAGTATTCAGAGAATATATGACTCCAGCTAGTTGGCTCCTTTCTTTGGAGGTAACTACTATTACCAATTTATTATGTATCCTGCTGGCACTATGCATTCACATAAATAGATGAAATTCCAAAGAAAGACACCCCAATAAAATTTTAGTAATTTAAGAATCAAGATTGTGATAAATATGACCTTCAGAGAAACCAATGCTATTTCAGAGTAATCTGTTCAGAGAGTAACTTAAGCACTCCAGGATAATTTAAGCATTCCAGAATAACTCCACTTACCTTTCAAAAAGAAATTCTGGCAACTTTTCAAATAAGATTTTGATAATGGCAGGCTGAAAAAGAATGCATAGGGAGTTAAGATATGATCTCAAAATACACAACAGAAATGTATTATTAGCCATAATTCTCCCCAACAAGTGCTCTTGGAGGAAAAACCCTGCTATAATTGAAATCCTCTTATAAGAATATCCACATGAATACTGCTTATATTTTGAACATAAGCTGTTAAAACAAAGCCTTATCAATAATTTATCTTCTGAAAAATTGCAAAATGTCTTATCAAAGCAGTATTAAAATAATCAGATAATCAAAAATATAATTAAGTATGATGAAAACTGTTAACCCATGAAATGCAGGCTTTAAAAGTTTATCAAATAATATTGTTTATATAATATTATCGAATAGTTTACACGAAAAGAAGATTTCTCTTCACAGAAACAAAAGGGCTCTTAGATTTAGGCTAACTAAATTATATTCAAGATTTCCAGGGCAAAGGAAAAGATAATAGTGTGGCAAAATTAACAACAGGAGAGAAGAAAAGAGGAAAAGTGGAGGATGGGGTGGGAGGGAGGGTTTTCACTGCATACACAGTTTTATAATTTGAGATGTTCAAAACATGTCAATGTACTAGCTACTCAATAAATTAAAAGATAAAGGAGGTGGTCAGAATCAATTTAATAAGCAAATACAGACCTAAATGGCAGGTAACCCAGATGTGAACATGGTGGAGATACACAGGTACTCAGAGCACACAGAATGTAGCTTTTTGAACCAGGAAACAGAGGCCAAAGGAATAAATAAAATTTTGAGATGTATGGGGCTGATCAGCTCAGTCCAAAGATGCAGGTACTGCTTCATCAGATGCATTTCAGCAACAGGGGTACGGTAAACTGTTGCAAGCCCAGATCCTCCCATTAAGCCTACTCTCCCCTGTGCTCCAGCCACGTATGCTTGGGCATATACCACAAATCACACTGAACTAATGTTCACAGAATAAGTGGTACAGTCTCACCTGTAATATGTCAATCCCCAGAAGCAATTTAATGAGGCTCTTAGAGTAAGATGGGCCCATGCTGTAAAAAAACAGGAAGAGATAAAAGAAATTTGTTTACTATTTTGTTTTCCTTGTGTTAATGTTTTTCTTACTCTTTTTCCATACGATTGGTTAAAAATATATAATCTTTAACGAGAAACTAACCTGGTATATGAATACAGAGCATGAGAAGATGGCTCTTAAGCCAGAGGAAAGGAAAGAGTTTAAATTCTATCATCACAGGTGAGACACATAATAAAAAACATTGCAGTTCTTACTCTGGTAACAATAAACTTAGTAATTTATAGGTCAGGAGGAAAAGAGAGCCATAAATCAAAAGTTAAATTCCGAAAAATTACATTCTGCACTCCCCCATTTCCCACCCGCCTCCCCCACTAGTTAGTATAACAGACGAAATTTCAGCAACGCTCCGCGCCTCCTCTCCACACCTGGCTTCCTCATCCTGAAGGCGCTCACAAGACAAAAGGCAGTTCCTGAAAGTGTCTTGATCCTCAATGTAAGACTCCAGGCCACTAATGAATTCTTCTATTATCTTAATGGAAAAAAAAAAAAAGAGAGTAAAATTTTCAGTTTAAGATTTGCTATGGATGAGCTAAAAATCATTCTAGCACATTCAACTTTATGACAGTGTCTTGAAATTCCCAATTCCAGAGTGCTGCTGGCAAAAGTAAAAGTACCAGGGAGAAAATACATACTTTGGGATATGAAGGATGTTTCCTCAGAGTCTGAAAGAGCTGCTTTTGGAAAATGGTTTGATCCACAGCTAAAAGAAAAGAAGAGTCTTTAACACTTCTCACCATAGTTTTACTTTCCTTAAGACTAAGTTTCCTATCTGATGAAATGAATAAAGATATTCACAATATAATTCTGAGCCAAATCTTCTAAACCCACAATAAAACAAACTTAGCTTTGACAGAAGATAGCTACAAAGTGTTCTAAAAAAGAGATACCAGCCCTAGCTGGTGTAGCTCAGGAAATTGAGCCCCAGCTGCTGCGAACCAAAGGGTCACCAGTTCAATTCCCAGTCAGGGTACATGCCTGGGTTGCAGGCCAGGTCCCCAGTGGGAGGCCATGTGAGAGGCAACCACGTATTGATGTTTCTCTCCCTCTCTTTCTCCCTTCCCCCCTCTCTAAAAATAAATAAAATCTTAAAAAAATAAAAAAGACATGCCATAACCTTAGCAGGATGAAATAATCTATGCCCCCAAAGCAAGCCCTTACTGATGCCTTACATAGCTTTATAAATTCTCTTCTGAAATTATTCTGATACAGATCTAATTGCTCTCTGGGTATTTATTTCTTCACAAGAAAACACAAAGCAATACAAATATGTAGTATTTTTCTAAAAAAGGGTAGGGGTCAGAAGTACTTTACTTAATGTGCATTTAGCAGGACCAAAAACTGTTAACAATATTCTCTAAAAAGCAACTTCAATTTCATCCTTGTCGCAAGTCTAATAGATGGTGCTCCCATTTCTAATCTTCATTACCTATCTATTTCAAAAATCCATGATTCACTATACCCAGGAAAAAAAGATTAAAATATCACCTAGCTGATTCTGACTCTCTCCTCTTTTAAGAATAATTCCTGATGTCTTAAGAAGCTTTACAAAGACACTGTCGTTTTCTTCAACTTCATTATAAACATGAGATTTCTTTGTCTTTTTGGAAAGTGGTTGCTTGCTGGTATCTGAAAATAAACAAAATTTTCAGGAAAGTGACAAACAGTAAAGAAAAGATAAAAATGTAAACCTGGGAATAATAACCCTAAGAGGAAAGCTGATAAGATTCCTGAAGAATTAATTATACTAGAATTGATGGTGTAGTAAAATTTTATTTCTAACAATGGATGGCAATAGTGGCTTCCAAACAAACAGAAAAAAAATCAATAAATAAAACTGTTTTGACCCATTTAGTTTTCATTTGAAGAATTCAAAATGTACCACTTCTAACAAGAGTAACCATGAAAATGTTTCCACCGAAATTCTAAAGCAGTCAGGGTCTCTCAAGCTGTTGTCTGCAAACCATTGCTCTAGAATCACGTCCCAGAGCTCATAGAATCAAAATTTCCGGGATAGGGCCTGGAAGTCTGAATTTTTAACAAGCTCTCCAGGTAATAACCCTGATGCACACTCAAGTTTGAGAACCAATCACCTAGATGCAGGGGGAGAAAGAGCGGGGCAGGTCCTCCTGCATCGTATCTGAGAACAAAGCCCAGGCTGGTTTCATCCCAAGGCTTTCAACCCACAAGAATAAAACATAATTAACAAACGAAAACAAATAGGAACTTGAAGTTAAATATGACTATCTATTCTTATCCCTTAATGATGCCACAAGAGTAGGTGAGTGCGACACGCGGACGACCATCAGCTTCTTGTTGGAACTCTTGTCAACCACACTGTCATATGGATGGAGTGCGCACTGTTTCTTTGCCTCTGGCAGGGTTGCTTTGATATGATGCCTTTCCTTTATATATCACTCTCCAAGCATTTATCTAGACCGTAATTTTTTTAAGGAAGGAAAGGGAACTATAAGTTGTTTTTTTTAAGGGTAGGGACTGTGTTGTATCTTTGTGTCCCAGCACCTACACAATGTGTAACAGTTCTGTATACTAACACCTCTTATGTATGGGAAGTCTGACACTCAGACACTGTAGGCATCCCTAAAGTAATGTATGGAACCAGAGACAGAAATTCAATCCCAAATCTCCTGATACAGATGCTGTGTTCTCTCCATGAAGCTTTCATGACTCTCAGCAGTTGAAAGTAGGAACTTCACATCTCTTTAAGTGCCTCACACATTTTTAAAATTTTGTTAAATGTATTGGGATGACATTGGTTAATAAGAGTATGTAAGTTTCAAGTACACAATTCTATAAAACATCATCTGCATACTGCACTGTGTGCTCACCACCCAAAGTCAAGTCCTCTTCCATCACTATATATTTGATCTCTTTTACCCTCTTCAACCTCCCCCATTTCCCTTTTCACAACCACTATGCTATTGTCTATGAGTTTTGTTTGTTCATTTGTTGCTTTCTGCTTTATAACCCATGTATCAGTAAAATCATATGGTCGTTGTGCTTTTCCATCTGACTTATTTCGCATAGCATGATATTCTCAAAATCTATCCAAGTTGTCACAAATGTAGTATTCCATTATGACTGGATAAAGATGTGATACATATATAAAGAAATAGTATTCAGCCATAAGAAAAAAATGAAATACTGCCACACACATTTGCTATAGGAAATAAAGCAACAAATGCTAAACACTTACTAGAGGCATCTTCTGTCGCGCTCTCTTTATCCTCAGATTTTGATGGTCTTCTTTTGGAAATCATTTGGACAGCTTTCTGCAGTTAAATTACTTCCTACAGCAAAATCAGAGAACAGCTGTTACCCTCTCGAAGCTACATAATTTCTGAGAAGTTAAAGCTATAGCTCAAAGAAAACGACCCTATTCAAAACCAAAATGTTTAATGCTAAATCCATCAGTTGAGAAAATTTCAACTCCTGTATCTGATCAATAATCCCGCTTTCAAGATTTTACCTCCTTGCCTTTTTTAGCTTGACCACTTCCCTCTTGCTGAAGGATAAAACCCAGTCCTTTGACATTCAAGATCCTTCATCTTCTAGCCCCAAACTCTCTCTCCTGTAATTTAATAATCCAATACTACATATTAGGGACTGTGTTAGGTGTTGGGGTGACAGTTATGAACGAGACACGATGATGCCTGACCTCAGGGAGTTCACAATATAGTAATGAGTAGTCTTGAGGTATTTAACTACAGTCATGCTCCACATAAGGCTGTTTCAGATGACAAACGACATGTACCAGAGAGGTCCCATAAGATTATAATGGAGCTTAAAAATCCCTATCACCTGGTGATATAATAGCTGTTGTAATGTCGTGGTACATTACTCATGTTTGTAGTGTTGCCAGTCATATAAAAGTATAGTGCACACAATTATGTACAGCATATAATACTTAATAAGCAACTATGCTATTGGCCTATAGTATACTGTTTCTACTTATTAAAAAAAAAGGTTTTCAGTGGATTGAGTGCCAGCCTGCAAACCAAAGGGTCACTGGTTCCATTCTCAGTTAGGGCACATGACTGGGTTGCAGGCCAGGTCCCCAGTAGGGGGCACGCAAGAGGCAACCACACATTGATGTTTCTCTCCCTCTCTTTCTCCCTCCCTTCCCCTCTCTCTAAAAACACATCAAATCTTTTAAAAAATAAAAATAAAAAAAGATTTGCTATGAAAGAGCTGTGTACACAGCATCAGCCTCATACATCTGGTTACATCACCTGATTACATAGTTTTCTCTTGCGCTTGATTTAATCTTACATTGTGTTGCACAGTAACGTGCTACGTAGGCTTGTAGCCTAGAAGCAAGACGCTATACCATCTCAGTTTGCGTAAGTACACTCTATGATGTTCGTACAGTGATGAAATTACCTAAAGACGCATTTCTCAGAATGTATCCCCACGATTAATCGACTCCGACTGTACAGTTATGTGCTACAAAAGAAAAGCACAGGGCGCTATACGAGGGCTTACAAGTAAATTTGGTCTCGTTGGGGTGGGGGTGATGAAGAAAAGTTGAGACAATTTCTCAGGGATCATCTTTGAGAAAATAATTTTAAGCAGGGGCCTGGATGTTGAAATAGGAGTTAACCAATAGAAGAGGTATGAGAAGACTAGGTCCAGGCAAAGAAAAACTCAACACTGAAACAGGAAAAAGCTTGTAGGGTTACAAATGAGACTGCAGAGGCAGGGACTGCCTGAACCACAGGGCCTTCCAGCCTATCTTGTGCACAAAGTGTTCTTTTCACCCCAAATGTTCTTATCTGCCTTGAAACTACTACTCATCCTTAAAGACTCAAATGTCATCTTCCTTGAAAAATGTTCCTATCCCCAAGGAAGTTTGCTATTCCAGCTTCCCTGCTCCACTGAGCATATCCAGGAGCCCTTCTGACCTCACACTAGGCTGCGGGGCTCTTTGACGGCAGAAACCCAGCCTCAATTATCTCGGTATCCCTATTGCCCAGCACAGTATCTGGCATAAAACTTTTTTTTTCTGAGTATTTGCTAAATGAGAATGTCTGGCAGGCAGGTAAATACTAATAGCTGACAAGAACTGTTTTACTTCGGGTGCTCCTCACAAAATTTTTTTAAGGTAGGTACATTATTCTCATAATCAGTGAAAGACCTGAGATTCTAAATCAGGCAATCTGGCTCCAGAATCTGCCCTCTTAACTACCACCTATACTTTCTCTTGATTATAATAATGGCCACCATGCTAAGCGTTTTCTTCATTCATTGCCTCGTTCAATAGTTATAACCATTGTCAGCCATTTTACAGGCGGAAAAGCTAAGTCAGGGACCACTGACTAATAGGTATGCCCTTAACCATCTTCTACCTTCTGATTTACAGAGAAGCTTAAAAAACCGGAAGATGGGGCCCGCTACCTGGGCCTAGGCCATTTGGGCAGGGGTTGAAGATAAAAAAGCCCTTCTCATTTCGCCATTTTAACGACGCTGGGGGATACCTGAGGGTCTATCCCACGAAAGGAGGTATTGAAGAAGCTAAGGTTCAAGGCGCGGAACTCGTACCGAAAGGCCGAGCAAGGCCCAGCAAGGCCCAGGCCTACTGTCCAGGTCGCAGGAGAGCGGAGCCTCGAGGAACGACGAGCGCAGCGCCACTCCCACGCCGACGAACCGTCACCACCCAGTTTACTATTCTCCCGCGGTCGACGCCTCCCTGACGTCACCGAGCCGCGCCGCGTCGTGACTTCAAATTTCCGCGCCGGAAGTGGGCGGCCGGGCGGCCCGGCTTGGGGCAGTGCGCCAGGGCTGGGGCTGCAGTGGGTTCCCGGGCCAGCCAGGCTGAGGTTGTGAGAAGACTCGGAGACGAACTTAAGGGGCAGCTCAGGCCCCCGGGGCTAGAGAAACCCAGATACACCTGGTCAGGAACCGGCGCCCTGTGAAGATGGCGGGACCGGAGCTGCTGCTCGACTCCAACATCCGCCTCTGGGTGGTCCTGCCCATCGTTATCATCACCTTCTTCGTCGGCATGATCCGCCACTACGTGTCCATCCTGCTGCAGAGCGACAAGAAACTCACCCAGGAACAAGTCTCCGACAGGTCAGCACCCTCCGGATCCGGCGACCTCACTATTCCTTGACCTTGGGCAAGACAGTACAGTTTACCGCTTTCCCACTGGCTGGGTGACCTGGGCTGAGTTACCTCTGTGTTTCAGTTTCATCATCTGTCAAATGGAGATAATAACGGGATATGCCTCATGGAGCAGGGGTGGGGATTAAATTTTAGATGATGTCTATAAAACCTTTAGCTGGGACGAGTTAGTGCTTAAAAAAATGTTGCTGTTAATATCGTTAGGCAAGTTGCCAACCCTGGATGGGATTATCTGTGAACGATAGTTATGGTGGATGTGATTATACTCCTTTCACCAAACTACAGTGGTGGTCAGCTGAGATACCAAGTAACCAATGCTTGGCAAACATAAAACTTCCATAGAGTCATAAAGCGTTGTAATTATTTCCCCTACTGGTGTGGAGGTAACTTTCTCATGTGCTTCATTACAGTATTTATCTGTTGAAGAGAGAAGTAAGTTGAGATGATTTTAGGTGGTGTTTAGACGTGTGCCCCCTCCATATTAAAATAATAAACATTTTCAATCAATCGTTCTGATTATTTTCAGAGATTACCTCCTCAGTAAATGTTATTATGTCCTTAACACTTTCCTAGCATTTTTTAAAAAATATATTTTTTATTTATTTTTAGAGAGGGGGGAAGGGAGAGAAACATCAGTATGTGGTTGTGTCTCCCACATCCCCTACTGGGGACCTGACCTGGCCCACAACCCATGAACGTGCCCTGACTGGGAATCGAACCAGGAATCCTTTGGTTCGCAGGCCCATGCTCAATCCACTGAGCTACACCAGTCAGGGCCCTAGCACTTATTAATCTCCCTTTTTAAGAAAGAGAAGCCTCAGGCTCAGAAATTTCCACAGACAATGGTATCTAGCTAAAATTTAATAATTTTGTTTTGTTTTTCTTGTATGTATTTAAACAGTTTCTATTTGTGGCAAATAATACTAGTATTACATTTGCTTGTAATTTCAAGATTTCTTATATAAGTAGAGGAATTGACACATAAAAAATACCAAGTTTTTAATAGTACAAGTGCTAAATGAATAAGATAAAAACAATAACCGTGGAACGAGAATGGCTGGAGTTTGGGAAGGACTGCTGTCATTTTCCGTTGTGCTTCACAATTATGCTGAGAATAGTAATAATAAACCAACATTTATTAAACATTTATTCTCTGTAGGGCACTATACTAAGCACTTATATTTATTAACTCATTTAAAATTTAAAACAACTCTGTGAGGTAGTTGCTGTCCCATTTTATAGAAACTAAGGCTTAAGGAATTCCATGGTCACACATGGTGACTGACATTCAGGACCTAACACCAAGTCTTCTGGTTCCCAAATCTGGAGATATTTTGATGTTTCTCTCTCCCTCCCTCCCTTCCCCTCTCTCTAAAATCAATAAGCATGTACTCATCGGAGGATAAAAAAATTATTTTCCTTTTGTTTCTCCCAGTTGTTACAATAGAGTATGACATTGCCTTTTTTTTTTTAATGGTCTTGTGTAGAGTACATCAACTATGAATTTCATTTTGGGTTGTAAAAAGGAGCTTTGGATCTGATGTCATTCAGAACTGTCACTCTAAAATCACATAGTGAACCAGGAGCAAAAATTGTGACAGAGAAATCTCTGACAGGAAGTGTAATCAAGAGAATTTAACTTGGGAGTGAGACTGACCTGGGTGCAAGTACGGACACAATATTTCACTATTTTGGCTATTTGGGGAAGGCTCCTTAACTTTTCTAGGCTCCTTTTTCTTCAAGTGTAAATATGGGTTTAGGATCATCTATCTCAGTGATAGCCTTCCTTTCTGTGGTGAACTGACTTCTTAGGGTTGGTTATCTACAGGAGGTAGCTTCTGACCAGTTCTGAAACTGATGCCACAGAAAACTGTCGTACATCTGTCCCCTACACTGAGGGGTACTTAGTTGTGTACTCTTTCTGTCCATCCCATCATTTTGACACTCAAAAAAGTTCCACAGTTTTCCATAAGACCCTCTAGAGGGCAGTACCACCTACATGAAGAACCACCACTTTAAAGAAAACTGAACATTTCTGGTCATAATCCCTCCATCCCTTAAGTGAGGTAATTGGGTCATGCCAGCTCTGACATGGTGTGACTGGACCCCACAAGATCATCATTTAAATTTGAGTAGAATGCTGGTCGCATGATTCTGAACTGGCCAAAGTCCAAGGCAAAAGATGTTTTTTAGTTGTAAAACATTCCTCTAAATACAGTATATAAGTTTCCAGTTACCTGAATGATCACAAAATGGGACATTTGGTTTTCTAAGTTAAGCTTTTACTGCCTCAAAACTTATTAAAGTTTTTCTAAAATGCATTAAACCAAAACTGAAAAATACATAAATAAAATATAATAGAGCATATTTGAGATAGAATGTATATAAAAATTAGTTTTCAAGCTTGAAGAATATACTGACTCTTTGGAAAGGAAAAAAAAATAAAACCCAGATCTTTAAGAATATAGAACTCTAATTTGAGAAATGCTAACTTTAAAAACTAAAGTTTTATTTTAAGTAAATGTCTTTCAGTTGCAAGTTGCCACTGTAAAGAGAAGCTTTGTCTTTATAACCAGTAAAAAGACTTATTTTTATTTATTTATTTTAAAGAATTTATTTATTTATTTTTAGAGGGAGGGTAAGGGAGGGAGAAAGAGGGAGAGAAACATCAGTTGGTTGCCTCTTGCGTGCCCCCAACTGGGGACCTGGCCCACAACCCAGGCATGTGCCCTGACAGGTCATTGAACCGGCGACTTTCAGTCGCTAGCCAGCAAGTCCACTGAGCCACACCAGCCAGGGCCCATTAACCACTTTTAGGCCTACAATTCCATGGCATTCAATACATTCACATTGTTGTATATCTGTTACCACTATCTACTTCCACAATATTGTCATCATCCTAAACAGAAACTCTGAACCTATAAATAATTCCCCATTCTCCTTTTGCACTGGCAACCACCATTCTAGTTTCTGTTTCTGTGGATTTGACTATTCTACGCACTTCATGGAAGTGGAATCAGACAGTCCTTTTGTGTCTGGCTCATTTCACTTACCATAATGTTTTCAAGGTATGTCCATGTTGTAGCCTGTATCATAATTTCAGTCTATTTTACAGCTAAGTGAAGTATATACTGTGATGATTTGAAATGCATATACTTTGTTAATTGGTTACCACAATCCAGGTAATTACATGTACATCACCTCACATAGTTACCTTTTTCCCTTTTTTTTGGTGGTGAGAATACTTAAGGTCTACTCTCAGTAAATTTCAAGTGTACTACACAATTTTATTAACTACAGCCATCCTGCTGTATGTTAAATCCACAGAGCTTATTCATCTCATAACTAAAGGCTTGTACCCTTTGACCAGCATCTCCCCACCTCCTCTGGCCCCCCAGTAACCACCATTCGACTTCCTTTTTAAAAAAAATATTTTTATTGTATTTTTTCCATTACCATCTAGTCCCCTTGTAGTCCACTCCCCCCTCTACCTTCGGTTTCTATGAGTTTGATCTTTTTTTCTTTTAGATTCTATGTATAAGTGAGATTATACATTGTTTGTATTTGCCTAATTTCATTTAGCATAATGCCCTGTAGATTCATCCATGTTATTGTAACTGGCAAGATTTCCTTTCTCATGGCTGAATAATAGTCCATTTTATATATATTTGTATATGTTTCCCATCATCTTTATCCATTCATCTGTCAGTGGACTCTTGGGTGGCTTCCCTGTTTGGCTGTTGTGTGCAGTGCGGCAGTGAACATGGGAGTGCAGGCAGCTCCATGAGGTAGTAACTTAGTTTCCTCCAGATAGGTGCCCAGAGGTGGAATTGCTGGATCATACGTTAGTTCTATTTTTAATTTTTTGAGGAACCTCCATATCATTTTCCATAATGGCTGTGCCAATTTACATTTCCAGCAATAGGGATTCCCTTTCCTGCCCCTTTGCTCTGAAGTTGAAGATTAAAATACAGTGGGACCCTTAAACAGGAAGGAAATCGTATGTAGTCACATGCTATAACATAGATAAACCTTAAGGACATTATGCTAAGTGAGATAAACCAGGCACAAAAAGAGAGTAACTGTGATTCCACTTACTGTGAGGTATCTCAAGTAGTCAAACACACAGAAACAGAAGTAGCACGGTCGCTGCAGGGCAGCAGGAGGGGGAGGAAGGGAGCTAGTGCTCAGGGGTGTAGAGTTCCGGTGCTGCGAGATGAAAGGTTCTGGAGTGGTTTTACAACAGTGCGAATATGCTTAGCAGTACTGAACTGTGTGCTTACAGATGGTTAAGATGGTAAACTTTGTTATGTGTCTTTTGCCACAATTAAAAAGAAAACACAGTGTGTCCCGCGTAGCCTTGTATAGACTAGCTCTTGCTTACCTCTCATGCCTCATTTTCACCACATTTTCTGTCCTGCCAAAAAAAGTTTTCTTTCGTCCAGACAAATGGCCTTTACTCAGGTTGGTCCTCAGAGACAAAGTGCTTATTACAGCCACAGGGCTTTTGCCCATGCTGTTGTTCCCTCCAGCACTTTGCCAGGGTAATCTCTACTTATCCTTAAGATTCCAACTTAATCATGCATGCTCAGAAAAGCTTTCTCCGAGACCTTGCCTTCTTAGACTCAGTCAGATGTTTCTGTTACGCATTCCCATCATACCATCTATCTCTCCCTCATAGGACTTAACAGGTGAATTTCACATTTATTCCTGTGGTTATTTGATTAATGTCTTTCTCCCCCAACTAGACTTTAACCTTCAGGATATATTTGCTTTTTGATCACTTGTTTATATTGCCTAACATATGCATGGCACTCAGAAGCTCAAGAAGTATTTGTTCAATGAAGATAAATATGTTATTGTACAGAATATAAATAGAGTCTTAAGGAATCTCACCCAAGATTATATAGCTAGTACATGACAGAGCCAGGATTTGAATCTATCTGTCCAACTCCAGGTCTTAAATTTTTACCCATTATTCTAGACCCAATGCTACTTAAACTGCTTGTGGTGAAGGACCATTTTTTTAGTTTTATATTTACAATCTATTTCAGACTGATGCTTTTATAAAATACGAGACCATGTATTTGGATGTTGTGACAATGTCAAACTACTGTAAACCTTTCTAAGCCTGTGTCTGTACTTACCTCATCACAAACCAGCGTTGGTACATAGGCCACACTCTGAGTAGCCTCAGACTAGCTCCCAGGGAACAGGACATATTACATGTCAGCTCTGTAAGTCAACTATACAGTACAGCGAGAGTAGGGGGCGGTGGGGGCTGGGGGTGGGGCGAGGTGGTAAGGGCCACAGAGAATTCCATGAGAACACCAGGCATAGGGAAGAGTTTCGTGGAAAAGGTAGAGCTTGAAGAAGGTGTTAAGTCATGATGGTGTAGAATTTGGTGAAGGAGAGGGGCACTAGAGAATTCCCAGCATATGGAGAAAGCTAGAATGTGCCTCAGGTGACAAGGGGCCTCTAGGGGTACTGACTGACTGCTTGGAGAAGGTGGGTTGTACTGAAGAGTAGAGACTAAACCAAGCACAGTTTTCTTGTATTCATTTCTGTCTACAGTCTTTTTTTTTCCACTTTTCAAGAAGAATTTCCATTAACCTAAGGAGGCTTTTCCCCCCATAAAACAACTTTTGAAAAAACAACTAGAAAAAATTAGTATTTTTATCACTCTTCTATTTGCTGTTTGTATCTCAGTGCCACCCACTTGTGGTATTGCACTCTATCATCTTTAATGTTCAATTATGTCCAAATATCACCAAATAACTTTATTTATTAATGTGATAAATGTTTATTGGAGCTTACGAACAGTCTCAATACCGGGTGGAATTCCTACTTGTCGTCTGTCTGATACCAACCCTGTCAGGTCCTGGGCTCAGTTCTCTACGGGGCTGATGGACTCAGTTCTTTGATCCTCACCCTCCCCTCTGCTCCTGCCCCCACACCGTCCGAGGAGCATTCAAGTGCCCCTCTTTTCACTCAGAGAAAGCTCCCTCTTAGCCCAGAAAGTAGGAGAAAGCTCAGTGTTCCAAACGTGCCTCTCTCAGAAATCTTTGTTCAGAAACACTGTCACTTCTGAAAAATGCTCTTTTGAAAACCTGATTTGGGTGTTAAGCATGTCAGATTGCTTTTAAGGATACTTGTAGTTTGAAAACTTTCCACACAGGACTGTTGCCAAATAGGCCTTCTCTTGTGTTTAAATAGGTCTTCTACTTTATTCTCTCATTTTCTTCTAGTGTTTCGCTTTTTAAAATCTCATTGTCTTGTTTGTATTTTTCAGTCAAGTCCTAATTCGAAGCAGAGTCCTCAGGGAAAATGGAAAATACATTCCCAAACAGGTACATCTTTTATTAAAAGCCCCGCGATTCACTGTTCAGGACAGTAGCTATCTGAATGTGTTATAAGGGCCTCTTTGGGGAAAACTGAAGGTTGGCAAGTCAGGAATTAAGCTGTGGCCTGATGGTGTTTGCTGTCACTGTGACCTCGCCCTTCTTAGGAAATTGCTTTTAAATGTGACTCAGCTAAAGTGTCAGCTCAGCTGCCAAGTAGGCTGTCAGCTCTTCGTGTAACAGCATATTCTAAGGGCCTTCTGACTAAACCTCTGGGGAGTAATTTGACAATTTGCTATGTCACAGTTTTAAGGTTTAAAAAGCTCTTTTTTTCTATTAGTCTTTCCTGACACGGAAATATTACTTCAACAACCCGGAGGATGGATTTTTCAAAAAGACTAAAAGGAAGGTAGTGCCTCCTTCTCCTATGACTGGTATGTTTATTCCCTTCTCTCATCTTTAACGACGATTTTTAACATGAGTGAGGGGGATGAGAGGGACTGGAAGGATGTCATTTGATTTGCAGAAGAACAAATTGTAGAAGATAGTAATCTAAGAGGGCGTAGGTATCATCTAGTACAGGGATTTATGGAAGTAGAGTTCTCTTTTTCAAATAAATCTGGGTACCCCAATATATAAAGTGGATTACAAAAGCTGTCAGCTAAGGGATAGAGGAGCCTAGAGCCATTTTTCTCTGGGTCTCTCCCCTTTTCTGTTCCTCAGGATGCAGGGCTCAAAGGAGCACTGCAGGAAAAGCTGGGGCTCCCATCCGTGCCTGGCTCCTACTGCTGACAGATGGCTGCCCAGCTTCTGCTTGAATGAGGAGGAGCTTTCACTCCTTCCCCAGACCAGCTGTTTCTTTGTCAGACATGATTTCTTGACCCACCCTACAATTTTCGCTCTAACAGATCTCTCACTTCCACTGATTCCAGTCGTGTGAAAAATACAGCCTCAATAAGGGAAATAAAATTTATTGTTCTGTGCTGACTCTCCCCGCATTTTAGTGCCCATTTCTTTAGGTGAAATAACTAGTTATTTTAAACCCAGACAGGAGATACTAGAATTTATTTTAACAAGTCTTTTAGAAAACCTACAAGGAACAAAAGACCAATAAATGTATGAAAAGATACTTGACTTCATTAAAATCTATGAAATGCAAATTAAAACCAGATGTCCTTTTCATCTCATTAAATTGGCAAAGATAAAAAGTTTGACCAAAGCTGCTATTGCCAAGGTCATGGGCAGTTAGGCCCTGTCACTCTTGTTGAAGGACAATCTGACAGTATCAGTCCAGTTTTCAATGTTCTAAACCCTGACCCTAGAAAGTGTTTGAGTTTCTCTTATAGAAACACTCACTAAAACATGCAGACTTATGTACAAGGTAGTTGTTGACAGCTTTCTTTATTGGAGAGAAAAAATTGGAAACAATCTATAGTTCTACCCAATAGAGGTGACTGACCACATTGTGGATTCCTAAGCAGACGTTAAAAATAACAAGAGATATACTATACCATAGTGGAAATGACATTCACAATATATTAATTTTTTTAAATTAAGAAGCAGTATAGTAAACCTGTATCCCTCTCTATTGCATAGAGAGAGAAACTACTGTGTGTGTGTGTGTGTGTGTGTGTGTGTGTGAGAGAGAGAGAGAGAGAGAGAGAGAGAGAGGGAGGGAGAATGAGTGTGTGTGTATAAAAAGATGGAAAGGAAAAAAAAAGATGGAAGGATCCTCAACAGTTACAAGTGTTTAGAGAGTAGGCTCAGAGGAACCATCTATATCCTATTTGCATATCATTTGAATTTTTACAATGAACTTATATTACTTTAATTATCAAATAAATTTAACATTTACAGAAAATCAGGAGGAAGTCTCTGCCAACAGTGGTAAAATGTGGGGGTCTCTTTGTTTTCATCTTAGATCCCACTATGCTCACAGACATGATGAAAGGCAATGTAACAAATGTTCTTCCTATGATTCTTATTGGTGGATGGATCAACATGACATTTTCAGGCTTTGTCACAAGTAAGTTACCACCAACAAGACTCGAGGTTTATTTCATCTGTGCTCCTTCCCTTCTCCCTGTTCAAAGAAATCAAAGTACTAACATCATGGGTTCTATGTTTTGTAATGGAAACTAGTAACATCCTTTGAATAATAAAAAAAAATAATATGCTATGATTTTATGGCTCTTATTATAAACTGTAAGTTCAGCATGTCAGTGCTTTTTTACTAATAGGGATTCAGACAGTGGTTTGCTAGTTTGTACCTGAAACTAATCTAGTATTCTAGTTGAGTAGGATAAAGTCAAGCCCATTTCTATTTTGACTTCATTTTTTAAATGTTGGGATGAGTCATTTGTCAGTTGTTTTGATTTGATTTGAATAAATTTGTTTTCTTAGTAATGCAGTTCTCTGTTTATATATATTCCACTTTAGGTTTAACAGATTAGTGCAAGTTTCTTTTGAGATTTTAGGTCACAGCTCAGTTTGAGTCCTGCTTCTTAAGCAATAGATGAGCTGGAATTCATGGAAGAGTGCCATTTGACTGACTTCTTCACAAGAAATTTTTTAACAAACTATGATACAGAGTTCCCGCCTCTTCAGGGAAATCATATAGACATTCACCGCTTAACTGTTCTAAAAATAAAGAAGCTGGGAGTAATTGTGAATTTTTTCTTTCTTTGCCAGCCAAGGTCCCATTTCCGCTGACCCTTCGTTTTAAGCCTATGCTACAGCAAGGAATTGAACTACTCACACTGGATGCATCCTGGTAAGAACTTTCTTTTATAAAATAAAAACACAAGTCAAACTCTAAAACTGGTATTTCTTAGAGACTTGTGGCCAAGAGGGAGGCGTAGGTAGACACACTGTGCCTCCTCGCACAACCAAAAGAAGGACAACAACAAATTTAAAAACAAAAAACAACCAGAACTGACAGAAAATCAAATTGTATGGAAGTCCGACAATCAAGGAGTTAAAGAAGAAACATTCATCCAGACTGGTAGGAGGGGCAGAGATGGGCAGCTGGGTGGAAAGGACTAGAGGCAAGGTGATAGCTGGAGGACCCAGCAAGGCGGTGGTTGGCAGACCGGGTGAGGTGGTGGCTTGCAGACTGGGGGGGGTCCCACATTTACTTGCAGATAAACCAGGAGGAACAACTGGGGAGGGAGATAGGCCACACAACCCAGGGTTCCAGCATGGGGAAATAAAGCCTCAAACCTCTGATTGAAAACACCTGAGGGGGTTGAGGCTGTGGGAGAAACTCCCAGCCTCACAGGAGAGTTCGCTGGAGAGACCCACGGGGTCCTAGCACATACACAAGCCCACCTATCTGGGGAATCAGCACCAGAAGGGCCCAATTTGATTGTGGGTAGCGGGGGAAGTGACTGAAAATGGGCAGAGGGCTGAGTTAGCAGCACTGTTCCCTCTCAGACCCCTCCTCCACCTACAGTGTCACAACACAGTGACGTGGGTTGCCCTGCCCTGGTGAACACCTAAGGCTCCACCCCTTACTACGTAACAGGTGGGCCAAGATAAAAAAAAAAAAATGGCCCAAATGAAAGGACAGATCAAAGGTCCAGAAAAAAATACAACTAAGCGACAAAGAGATAGCCAACCTATCAGATGCACAGTTCAAAACACTGGTAATCAGGATGCTCACAGAATTGGTTGAATATGGATGCAAATTAGATGAACAAATGAAGGCTATGCTAAGTGAAATAAAGGGAAATGTGCAGGGAACCAACAGTGACAGGAAGGGAACCGGGACTCAGATCAACGGTGTGGACCAGAAGGAAGAAGAAACATTCAACCAGAACACAATGAAGAAACAAGAATTCAAAAAAAATGAGGAGAGGCTTAGGAACCTCCAGGACACCTTTAAACATTCCAACATCCAAATCATAGGGGTAACAGAAGGAGAAGAGGAAGAGCAAGAAATTGAAAACTTATTTGAACAATTAATGAAGGAGAACTTCCCCAGTCTGTCAAAGGAAATAGCATTCCAGGGAGTCCAGGAAGCTCAGAGAGTCTCAAAGAAGTTGGACCCAAGGAGGCACACACCGAGGCACATCATAATTACATTACCCAAGATTAAAGATAAAGAGAGAATCTTAAAAGCAGCAAGAGAAAAGGAGACAGTAACCTACAAAGGAGTGCCCATCAGACTGTCAGCTGATTTCTCAAAAGAAAGCTTGCAGGCAAGAAGGGGCTGGCAAGAAGTATTCCAAGTCATGAAAGGCAAGGGCCTACATCCAAGATTACTCTATCCAGCAAAGCTATCATTTAGAATGGAAGGGCAGATAAAGTGCTTCCCAGATAAGGTCAAGTTCAAGGAGTTCATCATCACCAAGCCCTTACTATATGAAATGTTAAAGGGACTTAACTAAGAAAAAGAAGATCAAAATAGGAACAGTAAACTGATGACAAACTCACAGTTATTAACAACTGAACCTAAAATAAAAACAAACTAAGCAAACAACTAGAACAGGAACAGAATCACAGAAATGGAGATCACAAAGGAGGCTTATCATTAGGGGAGGGGGTGGGGTGAGAGGGAAAAGGTACAGAGAATAAGTAGCATAAATGGTAGGTAGAAGATAGACAGGGGGAGGTTAAGAATAGTGTAGCAAATGTAGAAGCCAAAGACCTTACATATATGACCTATGAACCTGAACTACAGGGGGGCAATGCAGGTGGGAGGGGGTGGGCAGGGTGGAGGGGAATAAAGAGGGGGAAGTGGGACAACTGTAATAGCATAATCAATAAAATATATTTAGAAAAGAAATAAAATAAATAAAACTGGTATTTCTCAAGGAATAGAATTTCCAATTTGCATATTTCACCAGAATAGGTTTTTGGAGTTTTTCTCATTGAAACTCCACTCAAAATGACACAGGTTGATTATGACAACTTTTATATGAGTCTTAATGAAAGACCAGATGTGTCAGCCTCTTTTCTCTAAGTGCTTGGATCTTAGAAGTGCAAGCGTATATGTATTCACTGCCAGAAAGTTAAAAGATAAACCCAGGAACTTTGGCCAAGCAATCCTTTTAGTAATACCCTTGGAGTTTATGGGAGTGGATGTTTATATTATTTTTTCCAAAATTCATTACTGTTAGTAATAACATTAATTATTTTCATGGGTACCAGTCATGTGCTAGGTGTTTTCCATATATTATTTTTATCCTCATATCCAGTATTTCACATGTTACAAAATAAGTGGAGAAATTGGGATTTAAGACAACAAAGTCTGTCCAAATCCAGCACTCATGTTTCATTTACCACTCTATTTTTTTCATAGCAAAATAATAAAACCCAAAATCTGAAAAGCTCTTAGAATACTGCTGTAGCATCTGGAACCCAGTACTGCTTCTCCACGTGGTCTCTCCAGACTGTCTTGTCTATGGCTTCCCAGAGACTGGCATCAAAAGTGAAGCCAGACAAGCGGAGGAGGGGAAGGATGAGCAGCGGGGTCACCCGTGGTAACTTCCCTGAAGTGAGCGAAGTAGTCTCTGGTTGTATGGGAGGGGCAGGACAGACCAGGTGCTGGGAGAGTCTTAGCTGCACACGGTTCCACTAGAGAAGAGCTATAGTTATGAGTATCACGACTTTATTAAACCTTGGCCTTCCAGACACATTTGGGCTAAGCAAAAACTTTATGTGCGAGAAAAACTTAATTTTTTCTCAGCATCTGTGACTGACAGGCTTGTGTGGACAAAGGAGACTGGAAGACGGATACACACTAGCTTACTGCTAGATTTAGATCTACAGCGCTGCGTAGAGCTAGGTTGTTTCCCTGCCTGCAAGCCGGTGGAGTAACCAGCATAGATCCCTGCTGTTGTGTGACTCAAGTGTTAGAACAAAGTATGGATTCTTTCTGCCTCTGTATCATTTCTTCTCATTTCCCTTTTAGGTCTTATTATATCCGAGCACACTTATTTTGTGAGGGCAGGGCGGGAAATCTAAGCTAAGGAAGCTTTGGTGATAAAGTTCCAAACTTGGGATGGCCTTCCCAGTAGCTACGGTCTTGGGTATTGCAAGTCTTTCCTGAAGGGCGTTTCTAGTCCTTTCCTTAAATGTGAAACCAGCGGACACTTGTGATTTCCCTACAGAGTGGGATTCAGGACTTTTATGTTATGTACTTTTGTACTGTTTGCATTTGTTCTTTATAGCAAGCGTGTTGTTTTTATAATTAAAAATAAATGTTTTGAACTTTTAAAATAAAAAGTTTTTAAAAGTAAAAATAAATGGTTTGAAAACCCATTATGTAGAAAGGAAAAGTAAAGCAAGGCTTACATTCCCTGACTAAATGGAAGCATACCAGATGTGAATTCAGTTCCTGCTATTGAAGGCAGAATTCATTATATAACTCTAACAGTTTGCCTACAGTAAGCTCTAAGTATTTGTAAGACTGCCTTCACAACTTGTATTTCATTTTGATTGCGCTTTGAATGAATATAGCTTACCCCAGGTGATTTCTTTGCATATTCTGGACAACTTTGGGTGTTAGAAAAGCGTGAACTACAATAATTCTGACACAACTACCTACATTGTTTCACTTCTGCTTTAGGGTGAGTTCTGCATCCTGGTACTTCCTCAATGTATTTGGGCTTCGGAGCATTTACTCTCTGATTTTGGGCCAAGATAATGGTAAGGAGCACGTCAGATTTAATAAGCAAATACTCTGAACTGGCTGGTATGGCTCAGTTGGTTGGAGCATCATCCTGTAACCAAAAGGTTGTGGGTTCGCGCACATGCAATCCCTGGTCTGGGCATGTATAGGAGGCAACCATCGATGCTTCTTTCTCGCATCAGTGTTTCTCTCTCCCTTTCTCTCTAAAAGTAATGAAAAAAGCTCCTCTGGTGAGGATAATAAGCAAATGCTATGATAGATAAATCATCCATGCCATAGTCAGAAAAATCATTTAGGCTATGCTATTTGTTAGCATAGTCAAATATAATACTTTATTCTTTAAACTTCTTTTTAAGTTTCTAAGGTATTCTGAAACAGTCTTAAAACAAAGTGTGGTACCTACAAGTAGGGATGCAGCACCGGCAGTGTAAGCCTGTAAACCTGCAGCTGAAAGAAGGCCTGGTGTGATCAGTTAGTTTATGCGGGGGTGTCCAACCTTTTGGCGTCTCTGCGCCACACTAGAAGAAGAGTTGTCTTGGGCCGCATGTTAAATGCATTGTGACATGTTATCACAAAAATCTCATGATGTTTTTGGGTAAACTTACGACTTTGTGTTGGGCCACGTTCATAGCCATCCTGGGCTGCATGTTGGATACCCCTGGTAGAGTTCTTGCCAGTACCTGTCCTGGCTGTCTTTCTCAGTGGCTGGGATCTCTGGTGAGTCACTCAACCACTTTAATCCTATGTTGTAAAATAGGAACTTTAATCATTAACTTCAGGGTTTGTTGTTAGGAGTGGATAAGACAATATATAAAGCACTTAGTGAAGCACTTGGCATTAGCACTCATTCAGTAACCAGTGGCTGTTGTTATTGTTTTAAGTTTGAAGTTTAGCACTTCCTTTAGTTATCTTTCTTGTCCTGCATTTTCATCCCCATTTTTCAGGAGAGGTAAAGTGACTTTCCTAGGGTCACGTAGCCAATGTGAGGTAGGGCCAGTCAGTGAATCTGTCACATGGTTCTCTGACTTGCTACCAAGCATCTGCAGGTTTTGTGTAAAGATTGTTCCTCCCTGAGCTTGCTGCTGAGCCCTGGCACTCACGTAGGGACATCTCACCCTGCAGCCGCTGACCAATCACGGATGATGCAGGAGCAGATGACTGGAGCAGCCATGGCCATGCCCGCAGACACCAACAAAGCTTTCAAGGTACATTCACTTCCTCCAGCTTCACTGAAGCTCCATAAGGTGTTTACTAGAGAGACACTTTGAAGTTGGGTTCCCTGAAGTGAGTGTAGTATATATTGTTCCATCATTTAAATTTAAATGTAGCATAAATGTATTTTAGTTTATATGTCTCTTTTTACTGAGTGAATCATCTGTTAAGGAAATGGAAGATTCTTGGTACTTTTATTGGTTTTTAAATGCTCACCAAAGTTAATCTACACTGTGAATGAAGCTGTAAAAACAGTCAACTCAGAGGCACCAGGTAAACATATGGAATATTTTTAACTTTTTAGGACCCTGTAGACATCAATATAAATTTCATTTTAAAAAAATCCATAGGGCCTTTTAATGAAATGATTTTGTAATTTATCAAATCCAAATCTAGATACAATTTTTATACAGTAAAATCTCAGTAAGTTTTCTTCATAAGAACTAGAAATAGAAGGGAAGTTGCTCATCTTGCTCAAAGGCATCTGTGAAAAACCCATAACTTACATCACACTCATACTGCAAGCTTTTCGTCTAAGATCAGGAACAAGACAAGGACGTTCAGCCCTGGCCAGGTGCTCAGTTGGTTAGAGCATCTTCCTGGTACGCTAAGGTTGCGGGTTTGATCCCTGATCAGGGCACATACAATAATCAACTAACGAATGCATTTATAAATGCAACAACAAATTGATGTTTCTCTCTCTCTCTCTCTGTCTCTAAAACCAATCAATCAATAAAAAGACAAGGATGTCCACCCTTGCCACTACTATTCAACATTGTACTGGAGGTTCTAGCCAGGGAATTTAGTCGAGAAAAGGAAGTAAAAGGCATTCAGATTACAAAGGAAGAAATAAAGCTATCTTTGTTTGTAGATGACATAGTCTTGTATATCTTAAAGAATACCCGCCCCCCCCAATCTATTAGAGCTAGTAAACTCAGCAAGGTTTTAGTATACAAGGCCAATATACAAAAATCACTTGTATTTCTGTACACCGTTAGAGAATCTGACACTGAAATTAAGAAAACAGTTCCTTTTATAATAGTGTCAAAAAGAATAAAACACTAAGGAATAAATTTAACAAAAGAAACACAAGACCTGTACACTGAAAATGACAAACATTGCTAAAAAATTAAAGAGTGCCTGAATGAATGGATTAGAAGACTTAATATTGTCATGATGGCAGTACTCCCAACATTGGTCCTCAGGGTCAGTGTAAAACCTATCAGGATTCCACCTGCCTTGCAGAAATTGGCAGGCTAATCCTGATGTTCATATGGAAATGAAGGGACCTACAGTAGCCTAAACAATGTTAAATAAGAACAAAGTTGGAGGATTCTGCCCTGGTTGGTGTGGCTTAGTGGACTGAGTGCCAGCCTGTGAACCAAAGAGTTGCTGGTTCGATTCCCAGTCAGGGCACATGCCTGGGTAGCAGGCCTGCTCTCCAGTTGGGGACATGTGAGGGACAACTACACACTGATGTTTCTCTCCCTCTCTTTCTCTCTCCCTACCCCTCTCTCTAAAAATAAATAAAATAAAATCTTTTTTTAAAAAAAGAACAAAGTTGGAGGATTCAGACTTCTGGATTTTAAATCCTACTTCAGAGGTACAGTAGTCAAAACAGTGGGATTAGCATAAGGACAGACATACAGATCAATGGAACAGAACTGAGAGTTCAGAAATTAGCCCATATCAATTGGCTTTTGACAGTGGTGCCAAGACAATTGAGTGGGAAAAAGAATAGTGTTAACACGGGGCACAGAGTTGGGGTTTTAGGGATTAAAAATTTTAGGAGTAAATAGTGGTGATCTCACAACATTGTGAATGTAATTAATGCCACTGAATTGTATACTTAAAATTGTTAAAATTGGCAAATTATATATATTTTTTTACCACAATAAAAAAATTTCTAGTAAAAAAGTTTAATTGGGTCAAAGACCTAAATATAAGAGCTAAACTATAAAACTCTTAGAAGAAAACATAGGTATAAATGTTTATGACCTTAGATTAGGGACTGACTTATATCACATTAAAAGTACAAGCGACAAAATCAAAAGATAGATAAATGGGACTTTGTCAAAATGGAAACTTCTGTACTTCAAAGGACACTATCAAGAAAGTGAAAAGACAACCCATAAAATTGGAAAAAATGTTGGCAACTCATGTATTTGATAAGGGCCTAGCGTTCAAAATAAAAAGCTATGAGAAAACTCTTAGAACTCAGCAGTAAAAGACAACTCAATTAAAGAATGGGCAAAGGTTTTGAATAAACATTTTTCCAAACAAGGTATACAAGTACACAATAATCTCATGAGGAGGTGCTCAACATCATTAGCCATCAGGAAGGTGGACATCAAAACCGCAGTGAGATAGCTCTTCACACTCAGACAGTAATAATGAAAAAGATGTACAATAACAAGTGTTGACAGGATGTGGAGAAATCGGAACCCTCATCTATGATGGCAATGGTGAAGCCACTTTGGAGAGCAGTTTTTAGCCTTTCTTCAAAAAGTTAAAAATAATTACCATATGACCCAGCAATTTCATGCTTAGATAAAATATGCAAGAGAGTTGAAAATATATGTCCACACAAAAACTTACACAAGAATATTCAGAGTACTAGTCATAATTGTCAAAAAAAACAAGCAAACCAGATGTCCATCATGGGATGTGCAGAGGAACAAAGTGGAGCATTCAGGTGTATGTGTACCGTGCCCGGAGAGTAGAGCGTATACAGTGGAGTATTGAGCCATAAAAAGGGATGAGTGTTGAATCACGCTACAGCAGGGAGGAACCTTGAAAACCAGTAATGAAAGCCCACGGTATTATGTCCAGAACAGATGAACCCAAACATGAAAAGTAAAGTAGTTACGGAGGTTGTGGGAGAGGGAGAAGGAGGTGTGTCTGCTCTTTGGTTCAGTGTTTCTCTTTCTGGTGATGAGAGTGTTCTGGCATTAGGTGGTGGTGAGGGTGGCACATCTTTGTGAATATGCTAAAAAGCACTGAATATTAAAAGGGTGAATTTTATGCCATTCAAAATATGTTTTTTTTTAAAGATCACAACCATGAACTAACATTTGTATTGCATGTTAAATTTCATAAAGCCTATTTTCAAAGCCTACTGATTAAAGGCAAAGTATTCAGCATTAATAGACTATTTGAGAAATGTAATTAGTTACTAGATCCAGTGACCTTGAACAAATACTTTACTTTTCTTAGTTTTAGTCTCCTTGTCTGTAAATTGGGGTTGGGGGTGTGTGGGGTGATGTCAGCACATAGGACCGAATGAGTTTATACATGTAAGTAGCCTAACCCAGCTCCTGGCCCAGAGCAAGTGCTCATGAAAGGTCAGCACTGCTCTTAGAAACAGCCCTTCTGTCCCTCTCTCCCTGCCCTGGTGTTCTTTCCTTTGCAGACAGAGTGGGAAGCCTTGGAGCTGACAGATCACCAGTGGGCCCTAGATGATGTCGAAGAGGAACTCATGGCCAAAGACCTCCACTTTGAAGGCATGTTCAAAAAAGAATTACAGACCTCTATTTTCTGAAGACCAAGCAGGAATTAGCAGTGTCAAGAACTTGGAGTAGCGCTTAACCTTGTAACTTTCATTTGAGCAGGAGCCTCTTGGAATAAAAAGGAGGGTGCATGAGCTGGCGGGTGTGCAGCAAGGATCATTCTTGTCTGAGCCGGTTCCCCTTTATGTTTGAAACTAGAGGAAATATAAGGAATATGTGCTGGGTGACTTACCCAGAAAGAGCTATTTTTAAAATGTTCTAAATTTTCCATCTGGTGACTCTAGTAATGAAATTCAGAGAAAGGGGGAAAACTCAAGCTAGTGATAATATATAAAACTTAGCAAAAATACAGTCTTTGGAAAAGGTGTTGTCAATTATACCTAATTATTATGTGTAGTCAGCCTGACTTCTAACCACAGTAGACTCCTGTTTTCTTGGAATCCAAACACCTTGTATTTTACCTTTTATTTTTTGTTAGGATTTTTATAACTTTCTTTACACAAATAATACATTTTCATTACAAAAATTTAAGAACTATGGACAAGCAAAAAGTGAAACTCCCTGTGTTGTTCATTTTGAGCCTACAGAATAACAAAGAGCAAAGGGGTCAAAACCTTATTCAAATAAACTTTTTTCAGAGTGAATACCCAGGGCCAGGACAGACTTAGCTAAATGTTGCTATCTCATAATACTGTCCAGTGAAAATCGGTGACGGTGAGACACTGCCAGATTCTCAAGTGCCTTTGGGATCATTAAAGACAGGTTAAATAATGTGAGGTCTTGATCTGGAGTTCAGAATATATCAAGTCCATTGACAAATCAATGGTGCTGTACTGTATATGGCTTCTCAGTTGAATCAAAGACCATATTTCCCAGTTATTCTGCATAAGAGAGAGTTTCTGTGTCACTATACAAAGGGAAAGAGGGCGATTGAGGGCAGGCATAGTTAAGGGTTGCCCAGGAATCATTCTGTCTAGATTAACTCCCAGGGAAGTGGCCGGGTGCCATTTCAGTACTAAGACTGGAATGTAATTTGCATGTTGAACGCTGTAATCAAGAACAAACAACTCTTGACTCTACAAATTAAACCATCCTGTTTTCTTTGCCTGGAAAAATGTTGTTTCTGTGGGTCATTAACCCCGTGTGACAGTAGTTAGGAGTGTCGATTGTGGAGCAGTATTGGAGAGTCGAAGGTGAAAAAGTGTGATCCTTGCCCTCGATGAGCTCGTGAGACACATAAGAAATGGGTGGTTCTTAATCTTTGGGTCACAGAACCTCTTTGAGAGTCTAATGAAAGCTCCGACCCTCTCCTCCAGAGTAATGCATGTGGACACAGACACAAATTTCTCAGGTAACCCCAAGTGCATTGGGAGATCCCCCAAGGCCTATTCACAGTGACCCATAGACCCAAGGTAAGAAACACAGATATTTAAAATAGTTGCTTAGCCCTGGCTCAGTGGACTGAGTGCGGGCCTGCGAACCACAGGGTTGCTGGTTCAATTCCCAGTCTGGGCACATACCTGGGTTGTGGGCCAGGTTCCCAGTTGGGGGTGTGCGAGAGGCAACCACACATTGATATTTCTCTCTCTTCCTCCCTTTCCCTCTCTCTGAAAATAAATAAAATCTTTTTTAAAATGTTGGGGAATTTTTGAAAAAATAAAGTAGCTGCTTAAACAAAATATGAAAGGACTAAGGGTTCACAGGAGAGCTAATGTTTGACCAGGACGTTGAAAGAGTTCAGTGCAGAAGAGCATCCCGAGCAGAGGGGACAGGACCATCCTAGGCCCGCAGATTAAAGTGTCCATAGTTCATTGCACCCCGGGATAGAGGGAGTGGTGTGGTATATATGGAAAGATCATGATTGGGGCAGAATGCAGTGAGTGACTGGTGACTGAATGATGTCACCCTGATTCCCACAGGTCATCCTCAGAGCATTTTAGTCTGCCTCTTTCTCCCCACACACAGTTTGCCTTTTTCCCTATGGCAAATTGGGTGGGTAAAATGTGAGACTTTTCTGACCCTTCATGTTGGCGATGAATGCCCATGTGCTTGGCACCAGCAAGTCAAAAGGAAAAGCTGTTTGTTTTAGGTCCTTCTCAGAACCAGCACACAAGTTCAGGGGGTGATGCTTATCATGTGCATTTCTTGGAGTTCAGTTTTGGCCAGGGTACTAAACGAGCATTTTGTCATTGCCATCAGCCTGGACTTATCCCCCGAAACCATTTAGGACGATCTGAAATGCTCATTTATGATCATGGTGTGGAAGGAACCTTGTATGGAAGGCTACATATCAACAGTCAGAGAACACGGCTCAGAGAAACAATGATTTGAAGACAGTACGTAAATTTGCACTGAGGGGTAAGTCAGTGTGGTTCCTCTGCTCTGTAAGGAGTGTGTATATGGAAGTGTTTTAGATGTGTGTATATGAAAGACATGGAGGATTACTAATTATGTGAGGAATCTTGCAGTTGCAAGTAACAGAAATTGAGCTCAACTTGGCTTAAGCAGTTTTTTAAAAAAAGAAATGTAAATTGGCTCAACTAAAATGCCCTGGCAGGGCAGCTCAGTTGGTTAGAGCGTTGTCCTGATACGCCAAGGTTGTAGGTTTGATCTCTGGTCAGGGCACATACAAGAAGCAACCAAGGAATGCATACATAAGTGGAACAACAGATAGATGTTTCTGTCTCTCCCCCTTCTTTCCCTCTAAAATCAATAAATAAAATGTCCAGTGGTGTGTTGGTTTCAGGTACAGCTGGATCCAGGGCCTCATGTCATGGGGGCTTAGTTTCTCAAGTATGCTTTTTTCTATTTTTAGGCAGTCTGTCTTCTCATGAAAGACATGACTTAGTAACCCTAGTGAAGAGAAAGCACCCCTTTCTGAAAAATTTCAGTAAAAATCAGGGTAATTGATATCATCTGGGTCATGTGCAAATTCCAGAAACTATTTAGCCCCACATAAATGACAAGAATTGAAGATGGGATAGGAATGATTCCCTAAAGGACAGCAGATATAGTTGCCAGAAGAAAATAGCATGGGTCTTGGGCAAGAAAAAACAGTAGTGTTTTACCCTTTAGTCACCCAAACTGTCTGGAATGTTCCCAAAAGGAGTTAATGCCCCTGTCCAGTGACCATCCAACCAGCCTGGGTGGTCAGGGAAGGCTTTCTAGCAGAAGTGTCATCTCAAGATGTGAAGGGTCACAAGGAAACACACAGCCAGGGAGATAATATAAGGACAGACTATACAAACAGAGGCGACAATGTGTGCAAGGTCCCCAAAGCAAAGGTGGTGGGTGTTTTCAGGAAACTGAAATAAGACCTGTGTGACCCTGAAATGGAGAGAATAAAAAGGCTCGTTTGAGTGTCGTCCCGCAAACCAAAAGGTCAGCCCCTCGATTCCCAGTCAGGGCGTGTGCCTGGGTTGCCTTGCAGGAAGAGGCAACTCATCGATGTTTCTCACTGCAATGTTTCCCTCCCCATCTTCCTCCTCCCTTCTCTCTAAAAATAAATAAAATCTTTTTTTTTTTAAAAAAAGACATGATGAGTGTTGTGTTGTACACTTTAAATAGTTGGTATGTTAATTATATCTCAGTAAAGCTGATTAAAAAACACAATTCCGTGAGCAGAGCCAGATGGCAGAGAGCTTGTAAATCATCCTTCAGAGAGAAACTTGATCCTGACGTGGCAGTGGAAGCCTCGGGGAAGGACTGATGTAAAGGGATTTGCTGCTGGGTGGAGAAAGGAATGGAGGGGTAACCGTGGGCCTGGGGGGTTTGAGGGGAACAGTGAGATGGCAGTGAGATCAGAGGAGAGTGGGGACGGGGAGTTGAGACCATTTCGATGATTAGCTCCTTTTTAACCCAGTGTGTGGCTTTGCATAAGACACTTCCCCTCTCTGGGCTTCAGTCTTCTGTGTGAAAAGAAGATCATATGGTGCAGCAACTCTGGGAAACCGTCTAGCAGTTCCTCAAAAAGTTAATGTTTCCTTGTGATCCAGCAGTTCCACGCCTAGACAGATATATAGCCGAGATAAATGAAAACATATGTTCACATAAAAACTTATACACGAACGTTTTTCGAGCATTATTCATAGGAGCCAAAGTAGAGACAACCCAAATGTCCATCAACTACTGAAAAATAAAATATGGTACATCCATACAATGCAATATTACTCAGCAATAAAAAAGAATGAAGTGCTAACTTAACCTATGGTGTGGATGAACCTAGAAACACACTATATGAAAACTAATCACAAAAGACTATATACAATTCGATTTTTTATGAAATGTCCAGAGTAGGCAAATCCGTAGAGCCAGGGGAGGTAGATCAGTGGTTGCCAGATCTGGGGGCAGGAGAATGGAGAGGGATTGCTCATGGGTACAGGTTTCTTTTGGGGATAATGAAACTGTTCTAAAATTGAATGTGGTGGTTGCACAACTTTGTGAATATACTGAAAACTGAATGGTACACCTTAAGCAGGTGAATTTGATGTATGTGAATTACATCCTATTAAAACTGGGAGGGATCATAAGCCCTTTGCAGGTGACATCAAGCTCTCTCATGATGATGGCTATGAAAGGCTCTTGTGGGCTCGCCACACTGAAGATGGAGGGCATCAAGAAGACGGATGGGTGCAAAGGGGCCTCTGGGGTCAGCCAACATATTCCTGAACCTCTCGTATTCTTTAGCTGTCCCCCACCCAGCCGCCACTCCTGCTCACCCTGCTCTCACCCTGGTCCTATCTCCCCACCTCCCTTCCAAGTCTTTAACTCTGCCTCACTGGAGACAGCCCGGGAAAATCAACAAGGTTCAGAAAACTGAGTTATCTCTCTGTGCCCCTCCAAGATGGGCTAGTACCCAATAAATAAAACATTTTACTTCTGTAATCAGCTCACAAAATGCACAACCAGAACCGTGCAACATTTTCCTTTCTCCCATTTCTTTGTGAATTTCTTTTTCACTTCTTATGGAAAATTTCAAACATACACAAGAGTGGAGGAGAGAAGTATGATGGTGTACCCATCACCCTACTTTAATAATTAGTGATATTTGCTAATCTTTTATGTATCTCCCAATGTCTTTTTTTCTAGGATGTTTTAAAAGTAAATCCAATATACAATATCATTTTACACAAAAACATTTTACTGTTATTTTCTTTAAACTCTTTTTTAAAAGATTTTATTTATTTAGTTTTAGAGAGAAGGGAAGGGAGAGAAAAACAGGGAGAGAAACCTCAATGTGTGGTTGCCTCTTGCGCGCCCCCAACTGGGGCCCTGGCCCACAACCCAGGCATGTGCCCTGACCGGGAATTGAACCAGTGACCCTGTGGTTCACAGGCTGGCACTCAATCCACTGAGCTACGCCAGCCAGGGCACAAAACATTTTAGTAAGTATCTAACAGATAAGGGTTTTAAAAAATGTAATCCACAATGCCATTATCTTACCTAATTACACACTCCTTACATGGCCCAATCCATGTTCAAATTTCTCCCATTATGTTAATAAAATGCCTTTGCACAGCTGGTTTGTTTGAATGACAATCCCAGCAAAGTCTCCCACGCGGCATTTGACTGCTGTGTCTCTTAAGTCTCTTTTATAACAGCTTCCCCTTCCTGCACCATTTTTTGAGCCATTTATTTGTTGGAAAACTATGTGGTTGTTCTGTAGAATTCTGTGAGTCTTTTTGAAAGTATTCTTATCTGGATGGGAAATCAAAGATTGTTTTTTCACTTCAAGAAAAGATTAAGGGGAATGAATGAGTGATAGATGCATAACAAATTTAGCCAATAGTAAAGACCAGTGGGAGGTTCAACATGGTGGTGGCATGGGAGGACGCTGAACTCACCCCCTGCTGTGAGAAAACTCAAATGTATTTTTAAATTTTTATTAAATGTATTGGGTGACATGGTTAATAGCATCATATCGGCTTCAACTGTACATTTCTATGACACTAGATCTGTACATTGCACTGTGTGCCCACCACCTAATCATCTTCCATCACTGTATATTAGGGTTCCTCCACTCCCCACACTCTTCCCTCTGGCAACCACTACATTGCTGTGTGTGTCCACGAGTTTTGGTTTTATGTCCCACATATGAGTGAAATCATATGGTTCTTAGCTTTTTCTGACTGCCAAATATTCATGTATATAGAGAACAATTATTCCTGCAAGAGAACTGGGGACTGAATGCACAGCTTCTGGACAACAAATAAGAGAATGAGATAGTATATAAAAGGCTGGGAGGCCTTGGGAGCTCTCAGGAGCTGCGGGAACTCTCTGGGCTGAGAGCAGGTGAGCACCATTGTTTACATCGCCCCCCACTTTGGTAGGGTGGTGGGAGCTGAATTCAAGTGCTTTGGCCTACCTACAAGATCTGAGAGCATGGCTTTCTCAGCTACATTGCCCACAGCCTTTTGCCTACAAATAAAGGGAGCAAGCAGAAACAAGGTGTCACCACACACCCCCGGCCTCCTTGCCAGGAGTCACTCCTACCCAGCAAGCTAGAGGCCCAGGAGCCATGGATACCTGGTCAGCTCCAACCCAGCTTCTCAAAACTCCCCAGCACATGGAGTGTACAGAGAGGTCTCTTCTACACAAGACCACTTTCTCTACAACAAACAAGAGAGAGACAGTACAGAGAAGGCTGAGGAGCCATGGGACTTCTCCAGGGGCTGCCAGTAAATGCCATTGTTTATATCCTCCCCCAATTCCATAGTGTGGGCAGGGGGCTCCATCCAGGTGTTCTGGTCTACCTACCAGGTCCCTGCAGCACATTCCCAGACACAACACAGAAAGATCTAAAACATGACATCAATAACATAAAGCATGGAGGGGGGAGTAAAAATGTCATCCTTATAGAATATACTCGAACTTAAATGACTGTCAGCTTAAAATAGACTGCTACCGATATATAAAACCTTGTGGTAACCACAAACCAAAAACCTACAAAAGATATACAATGAATTAAGAGAAAAGAACTCAAACAAAGCACTAAAGAAACCTAGCAAACTACAAGGGAAGAGATCAAGAGAAGAAGAAACAGAGAACTGTTTCAACCAAAAAACAATTAACAAAATGATAATAAGCATACACTTATCAATAATTAGTTTAAGTGTAAGTGGATTAAATGCACCAATAAAAAGACTGAGTGGATTTAAAAACATGACTCATCTCTGTGCTGCTTACCAGAGACTCACTGCAAATTCGTTGACAGGCACAGACTGAAAGTGAAGAGGTGGAGGAAGATGTTTCATGCGAATAGAAATGAAAAGAAAGCTGGTAGCACTATTCATATAAGGCAAAACAGACTTTAGAACAAGACAGTTCAGAAAAGACAAAGAAGGACATTACATGATACAAGAGTGGGATATAACAATCATAAATATCTATGTACCCAACATAGGAGCACCTAAATATATAATTATTAATAAACACAGGGAAATCCACAGTAAAGTAATAATAGTAGAGAATTTTAATACCCAACTGATGTCAATAGATAGATCATCCAGACAGCAAATTAATAAGAAAATAATAGCCTTAAATGTCACATTAGACCAGATTGACTTA
>VMDR010005895.1:0-48602 GCA_007922815.1 Macrotus californicus | reverse complement strand
GTTGCTGGGTGAACTGAATGTGTGTGTGTGTGTGTGTGTGTGTGTGTATAGTCTGTGTATTATATATATATATATTAGATCTAGGTGGTTTATAGTGTTGTTCAAGCTTTCTTTTCTTGGCTTATCTTGTCTAATTGTTCTATACAGTAGACAAAGTGTGATGTTGAAGTCTCCAACTATAATTGTTTAACTATTACTCCCTTCAATGGTCAGTTTTTGTTTCAAACTTTCTGGGGCTCTATAGTTAAGTGCATATATATTTGTAATTGTTATATTTTGATAGATTAACCCTTTTATCAGGATATAATTTGATACCCTTTGCCAATTTCTGCCTTTTAATTGGAGAACTTATTTCATTTACATTTAATGTGTAATCTTAGATGTGTAAATTGTCTTTCACCAAATTTGGTTTTCAGCCATTGTTTCTTCAAATATTTCTGCTTTCACTTCTCTCCCGTCTCCCATTATGCGTTATGCTGGTACACAGGATAGTGCTCCTCAGCCTGGGAAATCTCAACTGATCTATCGTGAAGTTTGCCAATTCTTTTTCTGCCTTCTCAAACCTCTTGAATCCCTCTAGTGAATTTTTTGTTATTGTACTTCCTAACTCTAGAATTTCTATTTGGTTCCTTTTCTTCCTTCTTTATTTATACTATTTGGTGAGACATCACTCTTCTGGTTTTGTCTAGTTCTTCATTCATGGTTTCCTTTACCTTTTTAAGGGCATTTGATTTAACGTCTTTGGTAAATCCAATTATCTGGGCTTTCATATTTGTACTTACAGATTTTTTTCCTGCATATGGTCTGTACTTTCTTTCGCCTCATAATTTTTGTTGAAAACTGGGCATTCTGAATATTTTGTGATAACTCTACATATCTGATTCTTTCCTCTCCCTGGAGGAGAGGTTGTTGTTGCTTATTTGCTATAGTTTAATGACTTTTCTAAAACTAATTTTTTAAACATTTGCACTCTGTCAGGTGTGGCCATTGAAATTCCTGTTGAGTTAGCTTAGTTGTCACTAGTGATTCAACAGATTTCCTTAAATTCCTGGAACCAAAAAAAAAAAAAAAATGAAAACAAAATCTCCCAGTCTTCGCAGATTTGTGTGTTGGGGCGAATCATTTGAAACTGTCATAAACTGACTCTGCTTTAGCCTTCACTTCCTGGTTGTGCAGAGCCTGCTGGTCAGCCGGTGAGCCTGGGGCCTTCTCAAGTCCTTTTTAAGCAGGTGCCCAGCCCTGGGCATGTGCATGTCTTTCTAGAGTTCCAGGAACCTGTGGAAACTCTTCAAAACCATTATTCCCTACAGCATCTCATCTCCAGTCTTTTCTCCCCAAGCTCTTCAATTTGTCTCCTGTTTGCCTCAGACTTTTGGAGTCCCCACCCCATCATTTTTGCTGACATAAAACTTCAAAGCTCTTACTCTACTTTTCATTTTACAAAGGGGCAAGAGGCCCAAAGAGGGTAAGTGACTTTTCTAGGATCACAGAGCAAATCAGTGGCTCATCTGAGATCAGAATAGGAATTCCCAGACCAGTGCTCTTTTTATTTCAGGACTAGATCCACTCCGATTGTTGGGAAGGAGCCAGGTTCAGAGTGGACCTCAGTATTAGGCAAAGGAGAGCTTTCCAAAGAGCAAGGACTGAGGTTAAGAGCCCCTTGAAGAACTGGGGGCTTGACAGATTCAATCCTCTGCTGAGAGGGGATCTGGTTTGTGGCCTAGGTGAAAGACAGAGTAATGCTACTTCTGTCTCCCAGAGGAACACAGGTAGGTAGTGAGAGCTTTCAGGTGCAGTGGAATGAAAATTTACGCTGTTATCTCCCTGGGGAAATGGATTAGGTTGATCTCTGTTTCTGGGTCTGACTCCACTCCCTATCAGCCAAGGCAGGAAGAAGCTGACAGTAGAGATAGGGCCAAGTCTTAGGCTAGGAATATAACTCCCTACCAAAGCAAGAGAATGGACATGGTATGGCCCTCCAGCTGTTGCTTGGATCATGAGTATCTGCAAAGGTTCACCTCTCAGATCCCACTTCCCAAAGCTGGGAGTGGGACATGTCCCATCTCCCATTACCTGACTGAATTCCCAATACTCTGCCACCTGCACACCTGCCCTCTGAGGACACCTCTAGTATCAGAAATTAACTCACTGCACAAGTATTCAGATGAGCACCAGAATCACAAAGCAGGTTACAAATGCAGTTTCCTGGCTGCCATGCCTGCTCAGAATCTGTGAGGATGGGGCCCAGGAACCTGCATCTTTAACAAGCTCCTCAAATGATCCTGTTGCACATAAAGGTTCATTTTCTTGTTTTGTTTTTAATACTTTTATCTGACTCAGTGTCACAGAAACACGTCTCAGACAAATCATCAATAGTGTTTAAAAAGGCTAACATCTGATTAATTCCCACTCACATTTTTATGAAACAAAATTGTTTCTGCAGTTTCCTGATAAATGAAGGCACTGTCAAGATTACCGTGGTTAAGAAGGTAGTGAACATAGAGCTGGAGTTTCATCTCCCCTTGTACTTCATTTTCCATCACAGTTTCTAATCTAAAGAAAGTGCTTAGGACCAACCTACTTACAGCTTCATGGAAATACTGAATGGCTTCCATGAGTAGAGGCAGAATTTAATTCTCAGACCCAAAGTGGTATCTATAGGACTTCATGGTGCTTAACAGTGGTGGCTACCTACTGGGTTTTTTCCTTTTTGATCTGGGCTACCAGTTCAAGCCTCAGCTCCGTGGGATCTCATTATAGCATACTGACTCCCTGACTCTGCAGTAGGGCTTTGCCCCCTCCCCAAATGTTACTAGTGTCTTTCCTGGATATATTAAGTCCCACAAAGGTGTGTGACATAAGGACCATTTCCTCATCCCTACCCCTATGAGCATTCCAAGGTTCCCTTCCTAAATTTTGCACCTCACCTTAGTCCCAGTCCTACCCCTAACACACAGTGTTCCTTCCAATGCCCCACAGCTGTTGAAAATTTACTAAGGGCTGAATTAATCTGCCGTCTCACCCTCTCTTCTGGAAGTGACATTAGATGTGTACCATGGACTGGCCTTGACTGTCAATTCCAGAAGGCAGCAAAAGACCCAGTGCAGTGCTCTTGCAGAAGGGTGACCTGTAAGTCGAATGCTCCCTCCTCCCCATCTTTTTTGTTCTGGGTATAATCAACAATGTTAGTAACAACCTCCCACTGACCTGCCAGTAGGTTCCTTTGCTCCTGGAGAGATTTATGAGTTCATAGTCCTTCAGCCTATACTTACCATGGGCTGGGTCCCCTGGACATGACCAAGAGGACAGCCAGAGGGACAGGAAGGCAGAAAGAACCAGGACCAGGATGAACACAGGTGGTCCAAGTGTAGAGACCCAGCATCTCATATTCAAAGGCCTACAGGGGCCAAATAGGTCACATGTGATGATGGAACACATTAGGGAGTGGTGGGACCATAGCAAAATGAAGAGTACATGCCTGAAGCGGGCAGCAGCAATGTGGCTCCAGCAGCAACTGCTGTGCAGGAATGCCGGGCCAGCATTGCCAGAATTTTTGTTTTTTCAAGAGGAGCCAGGAGTCTAAATTTTCTTAAATATAAAATCTTTCAATGCTTAAATGTTGGCAACAATTTCAAATGTCTAAAAAGTTTCTTTGGAGACCAAAGTAAATGCATGTGCAGGTTAGACAGTGCTTACGGAGCACTAGGCTGAAGCCTCCGGTGCAGACAACTGGGCAAAGCAACGCCATAGAACATTTACAGTCACATTATAGCAGCCTGAATCAAGGTCCTGGTACAACCCAAGAGGCCTCTGGGGTCAGCCTGAGTACATGGCAGGTTGTACAATGCCAAGTAGTCCATCCCATCAGGCAGGTCACACCTGGCCCCCAAGGGCAGGGGGCAGCAGGAGAGGAACACCTCAGCCAAACATGCTGGGTCTTGGTCAAGAAGCTCCAGGCATGAAAACTGAGGCAGAGCTGAACAGATGTGTCGGGCTTGCCATCGATTCCAACGCCCACATCAGTCTTCTCTGGCTGGAGAAGGCAGGTCTAGGTAGACCATGGTAGTGTCCAGCCAGTGGTTGCTCCATGCCCCTTGGTTTGTCCCCTTCTCTCACCCTGTCCAAGGGGCAGTTAGGAGCCAGGAGGTATCCCCAAGCAGATGTCTGCTCTGTGAACAAACCACCCCTGGGGCCCCTGGCCACGGCCCCCAGGTTGATCTCCCAGCCTAGTCTTTGGATTCTCTCCTTTCTAAACTTTCCACATAGCAAGTCAGAAAGGGAGTGAACAGAGACCCCCTGACCAGCAAGGCAAGCTCTGGGTTCTGGACATGATAGTGGTTTTTAGAAATGCTGTACCTTTTGGACTTGCCCGACACTGACATCATCAACCATGGTGGGGATGGGGGAGGGGGACGGCAGCAGCGGCAAGGAGACTGCCAGGACCACATTTTCAGACTGAAGGGTCTTTGGGGAAGGTACTGGGCTCATGCCTCTCTGGAACCCGGCTGTAAGGCCTACCCCAGGACTCATGCACACTCCCTCCTGCCAATGTTCCTGCTTCGGGACCTGAGTGAAGGGTGACACTCTGCCTGCCTTGCTCTCAGTGGACTTTGCTGTGTCCACTTGTGACCCAGATCCCTGCACCTTGTCAGTGTCTGAGCCCCCACATGGATTTCAGAAGCATCCCTTTCTCATATCCTTACAACCTGGGTCCCTGGAAATTACTCATGCTCGGGATTTCCTGAGCACAGGTTTCTATTTAAAGTCAATATATTTTCACTAGCTAATGAGGTTAGAACCCCTGGGATATAGGGCAAAATCATGGAGCCGAAGAAAACAAGCTGGCACCACGAAAACATTTCCAGAATGTTCCAGAGCTGGCTGGCTTTAATTTATAAACTTCTTTTGGCTATCAACATTCAGGTTTAAGGCACAATCTCAATTACGAGAAGCCCTGTCACTAGGAGGGAGCTGGCTTTGTTTTTGTGGTTTTACATGGAAGAAGGAAGAGATGACTTTCTGGCCTTTCTTTTCTTTTCTAAAAAGCAGTGACTTGGCAATAACAAAGCTCATGACACATTCTCACCAGATTCAATTATCCTTAAAGGTCTTCCCTTTTACTCCTCAGTGGGGGCATGGGGCTCCCCAACTTGACAGCAGAGAGACTGAGTATGGCAGCAGAGAGGCTTGGATGCAGCTGACTGGCAAAGACTGTTTAAAAAAGTGCCTCAAAATAAACATTAAAATTACAGGGCTGAACTGAAGCCGAGTGTCTCAGCTAGAAGCAAAGGGAACGGCTGCCTGAGTCAGGAAACAGAACAGCTACTTGACAGCGAGCGGCTATGAGGGCGGGAGGAAAAGGCACCCTGAGTTCCAGACCAACCCTAGGCCTTTCGGCACGAGCGCGACACATGGTCAGGAGGGGCGAGAGGGGGACAGGGCCGAGGCTCTACGACAGTTGGCACTGGGACACCTAAGGGGCTACTTTGGGGGCATGAAAGAAAAAGACACTCTTTTGGCCTCTTCCTGGCATCACTGCTGCTGCGAGGTGGTCAGAAGTGAGCCACCAGCCACCGCTCAGTCATTGCCACCACAGATCTTCAGGAGAATCTTCCGGTAATCCCCCGAGGTGTCTCCCTGGTCACAGAAACAAGTACATCCGTTAAGGGAGGTGTGGCCAGTTCTGGGCTCCCGGCTCCTCATTTTCCTGGGCCCCGAGTGCCCTTACAGAGGGCGGCAGGCCCCATCCCAGGGAAATGCCCCAGCACGCAGCTCCCAGAGCAGCCGAGACTCACACACTAGGCGGCACAGGCCTCAGACAATGCGGTTTAGCCTCCGCACCCCCCTTTAAAGCACAGAAAGCTACAATCACCCCAATATCAAAGCCACACTGAAAAATAAACTCCCCACCACCCAGGGCTAAGTAAGGGTGGCATTTCCTGGGGCACTTCTGTTGCACACAGTTGGGATCACACTACAACAGTGTGTCCCACCCCAGAAATGTCCTAGATCGACACGACCTTCCAATAGGAGGCACTGTTGTTATTTGGGCGCCCCAGTTCACACTGCGGCCTCCTCTACTTGAGCCCACGGGACTGACGGACTTCAGACGTGTGGACCATGTTAAGTCCATTTCTCGTCACTTCCTTCCTTGAGGGCAAGGCCCATGGCTTCCTCCGGGTGCCCACAGCCCGCTGACACACAGAAAATAGTACTTGGTGGTTAGTTACTAATTCTTTGCTGCAGGCAGCATCATTTTTACAGCCAGGGCAATGGAGGTTAGCTTCTCCCAGTGACACGCCCAGCATCAAATGCTAGTGCGTTTGAAATCAGGACTTGGTCGTGGTGACTTCAGTTGCCAGGTCCATGGGAGTTCAGAATCCAACTTTCAGGTCACCCAGACAGGAGCACGTTTCGCCACACTGGCTCCAGCACAGTGATGAGAGCAGCTGGTGTTAGCTCTTAAACGTGTCACTCAACATGCTTTACACGGACCACATCACTCAAGAGTCCACAGTCCCAGGGGAGCTATCATTGCCCTGCCCTTGAGGATCGTGGAAATGGGGCTGAGGGAGGTCTAGGATCGCTGCTCGAGATCACACAGGTGTCGAACTAGCAGAAGAGCCAGCAGCGGGCTCCAGGCAGCAGGACCCGACCCCACACCCTCACTCTGAGCTGCCTTCCGCACTGCCTCCACCATGAAGCCGAGAGAAAGAAGCGACTCCCGATGAGTCGAGCGTCCATCCAGGAGGCCTTGGGTCCGAGTGTCACTGACGGTGACAGAGCCACAAAGCAGCCGGGACTCTGGAGGCCAGGCACCCAGGTGGGGAAGGTCCTGCACTGTCTGTGACACTGATGTTAGGAACCCCAACCCCATCCATTTCCTGAGCAGCAGGTGTGCTGCATGCTGAGGACACAGGGTGGAGGTGACAGCAGGGTGAAGACCCGCCTGCCACAAGGAGCTTACAATCTGTTTGGGGCAACTGGATGAAGAAGTAAAGTTGAAGAAAGTCAAGGTCCACAAACGAGACCCCCATGCACAGAGAAGGCCAAGCCATGGGAGTTCTGAGGGGGGAGGCAAAGGAGACAGTAGAAGGTGACCAAGGGGTTCACAGGCGGCCCAGTATACCCCCAGAGGCCCGTACCGTGATGTCGTGATACAGCGACTTGCCATACAGCCGCTTGTACTCCATCCTGATGTCCAGGAGGTCGACCTCACTGCGAGACACCATGATGCGAATCAGGGTCCGGTCCTTTGTTCCTGCTCCCTAAGGAGTGTCCACCAAGGGTGTGAGTGACAGGCCTCCTCACCACCCCAGGCTCCCCTGGCACTCTAGCCCCCTCCTGCCCATGGGCCCTCTGTCTTCTTGGCTGTATCTCCCCAGGCCTTTGACCCTGAGCCTGTGGTCCCAGGCACAGGTGGGGCTGACACCCCCCGACCCAGGCCCTCCATGTGGATGTTGCATACCTTCATGGCCTTGTTGAGCCTTTCAGCAAAGAAAGCAGGGGTATTCTTGAGACACTTCACTAGAAGAGAGAAACACGGCATAACTCGATCTGCCGGGAACTCCCAGTCCAGTGGGGTGGAGAACACAGTGTCCTCAGGAGGCCACCTTCGTCTCCCCCTTCTCCTCGAGGCTCAATCAATTATCCCTGGTCTCAGCCCCAGTTCTTGGGAATAGAAACATGTAGAGCCTGGACAACAGCCCAGCCTCTTTCCTGGCAACCACCAGCGGTGAGAGGAGCCGTGCAGGGAAGAAAGAGGCTGGGGACGAGGCACCAATGGCTGTGTAAGCGGGAGGGGCTGAATTGGGGGTGCTGTGAGCCTCAGGGAAAAAGGACGGCCTGGCGGGCGAATGTCTCCCTGGTGTTCTCAGGCCGTGAAACCTACCATGGGAGACGTGCAGGGAAACGGGGAGGGCTCATCATGTCTCCCAGCAGAAAGCTCCAAGAAAAGCAAAGCAAAAGATGGGCAAACCAAGAATTTCCCAAGTGGGTTTAAAGAGAGGCCAGCCCCTGATGGGGCGGGACCTAGAGCCCTTGCTTTAAAGGGCAGGGCGCGGGCCTGCAAGAAGCACACCATCGCCCCGGGAGCTGGGCCAGCTTTCCTTTAGCAAGGCGTGTGTTGCTGTTGCAACCACGTGTTTCCATCACAAACATCTGACAACTGCCTGCAGGGATGTATTTTTAGAGGAAACTTGGCAGGATATGAGTCATCTCCTCCAGCAGGGCAGTTGGTTGCTCTCCCACTAATACCCACACTGCAGCTCCCTTCCCAGAGTCACACTGGAAATAGAAACAAGACACCAGGACGGTTGGGGGTACAACCACGCGGTGATCCGGGAAGCAGTGTGACTTCCCACCACTTAGGCACGCTGGGCTTAGCAATCTCGGACCCTGTGCTTCTCTGACTGCGCTGCCTGCCCCTCACCCAGAGGATGGTGAGCACCCTGAAAGCTTCCAGTACACGTCAGTCCCAGCAGGCAGGCGCTGGACAAGGCAGGCCCAGGACACCTACCCACGGCCAGCATGCCCTGCTCCAGGTCCCCAGACATCTCCCGACAGATGCTCTTCTCAATGTCTCGACCTGTCATGCGCTGATACTCATTGAAAACTAGAAGAGAGAAGAGACTTGTTACGGCTGAATTCTGTCACCACTCGCCCCTCTGAATTCATATGTTGAAGTCCCAGCCCCCCAGTATCTCAGAATGTGACTGTGTTTGGAGATAAATAATTACTTTTAAAGAGGTAACTAATTTAAAATGAGGCCCTTGGCGTGGGCCCTAATCCAATCTGACTGGTGTCCTTAGAAGAAATTTAGACACACAAGGAAGCGCCAGGGATACACACGTAGAGGAAAGGCCATGTGAGGACGCAGCAAAAAGGTGGCCACCCGAAAGCCAAGGAGAGAGGACTCTGAGGAAAGTAAATGTGCTGACACCTTGATCTTGGACTTCTAGTTTCCAGAACCACAAGAAAATAAGTTCATGTTGTTTAAGTCACTTGGCCTGTGGTATCTACTACGGCAGCCAGAGTAAACTAACACGGGACACACGGCGAGGAGGCTCTGTCCCTCCTGGAGCCACTTCGCCCTCTGCTCCCAGCATCTGGACGGCTCCACTGACCACAACTGTCCAGCTCTCAAGTCAGCCAGGCTCTACACCCCACAAGTCGTACGTGCCCCACCCCCACACCTGCTCACGCAGTCCCACAGCAAAGGACTGCCCTCACCAGGCTGCACCGAAGCCCCCATCCCGGACCCCCCACCAAAAACACAACAGAGTGATCCCTCTCTTCTGAAACCCCTGCACTTGCAGTCCATGCCATTCCTTCTCCATTATTCTATGCATCAATCTTGTCTCTCTCAATCTGACTGTGAGCTAACACCTATCCAGCCCCCCAACTTACCCTAGGACGAGCTGAGCACCCACGGGAAGTGACTCGGTTGTTAGAGAGGCAGGTGGCAGTGTGGAGCCCTGGGTCCTAAGTCCAGCTCGGACCTGGGATGTAAATCCCTCTTTCCCCAGCCCAGGTCTCAGTCTCTATCACTGCTCTCTAAGCTTCTGTCACTTGCACACCAGTGTGGCGATTTCTGCTGCATCTGTCTTCATCACTTATTATTTTCTTTAGATCAGCCGCTCTTTTCTCCTAAGTAATAACTTTTGTGAAACCAGGGTTTAAAGTGCTGTTTACGTACTCAACTCATTAAAATAAAATAATGACTAAGATGAAATCATGTCCACTCACTCTCCAGTGCACAGGTTAAAAAGTACGCTCTGGAGCCAGACACCGTGAGTTCAAATCCAAACTCTGCCAGGTTCCCAGCTGGGTGACCTCACTTCCCCGTCTCCCTGTGCCTGGCTTCCTCATCTACAAAGTGAGCGAACAACAAGCACTTACTTGTGTGCACTGTAGGACTTACTGCATGCACACGTAGGGGCCTGGATTTTCACCCAGGTCACCTACCAAGTTGCTAAGTATGGTCCTCATTCCAGTCCTCACCTGCCCTCACATACTAGCCTCCAGTACTGCCCTCCCCTGGGTGTTTCGTCTTAGTCTCCTGCTATGGCGAGGGTCCTGTCCTCAGATTGCTGGTCTCTCTCCAGTCCCCCGCCTGAGTGGGCCTCTTGCAGTCCCAGAACCTCAAGCACCTCTGACCCACCCATTCATTGCTCCCAAACTTCTGTCTCCAGCCCACACCTCTCCACCTCCTGACTGGTAAGTCCAATTTCCTACCTGATATCTCTAGCCTCAGGCTCCCATTTCCTTCCCAGGTAAGGCCTGCTCTGTCCACAGCTTCCCAAGCACGTTCCGTCAGAGGAAATGTGCTTGTGTCACACCCTTGACTGCTTTCTTACACACACTCCATGTCCAAGCCATTGGCAAGCAAGGCCAGAAGCTGACCCCTTCTCACCACCTGCCCCTGCCACCTGGTCCAAGACACCAGTGTGTGTCCTCTGGATACTGCAGCAGCCTCCTAGCCGGTGTCCTGCTCTGCCATCAAGCCCTTCACCCTTCTCAACACAACAGCCAATGAACTTGCAAAACCTGAGTCACATCCTCTTCCGCTCAGAGTCCTCAGAGGCTTCCTGTTCACTCGGGATAGGAACCTGAGCACACGCAGTTGTCGGCAGGGTCTCTGGGCACCTCTGACCTGAACGCTCTCACTCACTCTGCCGGTGCCGGCCTCACCAGCCCCTTCACGGTTTCTCAGTGGTGCTCGGAGCCCCTGCACCCACAACACCTTCAAGTTAACTCACATGCCACTGCCTCAGTGAGAACTGCCCAAGCACCCCCCAGTCCGCGTCACTCCCGATTTCTGTTTCCAACCTTGCTATTTTGATCTACATGACTTGCCATCTGGTGCAGATTTTACTTAATTTCGTTTTACTGCCTGCATCCCCAAACAAGAACGTGAAGCTCTAAGAACAGAGAACAGAACTCAGTGCTGTTCCCTTCTGCTCCCTTCACCGCCTCCATGACTGGCACACGGCAGGAGCTCGATTTACATATCCGTGAATGAATAAATGTTATTAGTACTTATTGTTAAGCTTCTTTATGCCACCCTTTGGAAAACACTGGATTAGGTGCTTTTGACAGGCTCTCTCAAGTCTAAGATTCCACATCTTAGCATACAGGCACCAGCCAACAGGAGGCCGACATTTCCCTCAGGTCTTCCTTTGCTTTCCTCCAGAACCCATGCTTGCAGAAATGCAGATGTATTGATATCTTTTTTCGGGTTTTTTTTTGGAGTTTTATGGAAAATATTTTTCCTTAGTAAAGTTGTTTTTAAAAAGTGGTTCTAGCCCCAGACCAGACCTAGAGGTGGCAGGTTCGATTCTCGGTCAAGGCACATACTTAAGTTGTGGGTTCGGCCCCTAGTCAGGACATGCACAAGGCAATCGATCAATGTTCGTCTCTCACATTGACGTTTCTTTCTGTCTGTCTCTCCCCCTCCCCCTCCCAAGAAAATCAAGAAGCATGTCCTCGGGTGAGGATTAAACACAATAATAATTTAAAAAATAGTGGCTCTAGTAGTGCCAGAAACCCTGATGCACTGAGTTTGCGTAGTGCTGTTTCAGGAAATAAAAGCAGTATTTCCCCCATCCAAGTGCTAACCAGGCCCGACCCTGCTGAGCTTCGAGATCAGACCAGATCAGGCGCATTCAGGGTGGTGTGTCTGTAGACTGACAGCAATGTTTCTACAACATTTTTAGATACTGGATTTTAAATGTGTGAAAAATTTAATAAATATTTTTAAGAGATGTTATTATTTTATCTATTTTGAAAAGTTTATATTCAGAATTATAGGTTAGGGTTTTTTTTTTTTTTTAAAGGAGAACCACTTTAAGTAGTAAAAACAAAATTTTATAACTTAATGAGCATACCTTCCACCAATTCTTCACAGTTAATCCAAAGAGTAAAACCTCTGGCTTAATTAGAATTTACATTTTACCTTAAATATTCCAAAACTCATCCATGTCCACTTTGGCATTTTAATCTTGCCTGATCCCATGAAATAGGGTAAAACCATCATTGATCGGTGGCCAGATTCCCAACTTTTACGGTTCAAGCATTTTTCCTGATCTGGCTTTCTGACCCCATACATTCCAGAACATTGAATGTGTTTTGTTTTAAATAGCGGAGACCATGAATGCAATCCCCACTATCACAAACTATGCAGTCGAGTGTCCCACATTTGGGAAAATCGCAGGGGCCAGCACATCCGGGGCGCAATGGCTAAGCCTCACCCTGGGAAACCGCCTTCGTGACCACGGCATCTCCCCTGCCAGGTGGGCCTAAATTAGCCCTCCTTACAGTCAGAGCTGCACTAGAATGCAGTGTTGTCCCGGGGCCTGTGGACCTGCCTGGAACGCAAGCTGCAGAAGGTATGCTCTGCTTAAGACAACAAAAGAATGTAGCCTGCTAAGCATGCATGAAATGTGTAGCTCTGCTCTTTCCTTTCAGCTCTTAAGATAATGTCACTGCCCTGGCCAGGCAGCTCAGTTAGTTGGAGCATTGTCCCGTGCACCACAAGGGCGGGGGCTTGATTCCCAGTCAGGGCACATACCTAGGCTGAGGGTTCAATCCTTAGTAGGGGTGCAGACAGAAGGCAACCAGTCGACATTTTTCTATCACATCAATACTTCTCTCTCTTTCCCTTCCCCTCTCTTTAAAATCAATAAAAACATATCTTCCAGTGAGATTTAAAAAAAAATTTTTTTAAAGATAGCATCACTGACTCACAATCCCAAGATATCTTATAAACCCCATTTCCTGCTGAGACTGCCTAGCCATGGTCACGTAGACCCAGACAGGAGGTCCAAATAGACTAGTGATGAACTTCCAAGGTGAAGGGAAACTTCTTGCTCATTGTTTGCCTGAAATCTTGGCTTATGTTCATCTTATTAAACAAGATATATGCTCCCCAAACACCTACAAATCCAGCTACTAAAACTCCTTTAAAGATAGTCTTTGCCAATGGTTCCACAGTGCAGGCCATCCTGGGTCGTGTACATGCAGGACTGATATTATCTTTGTTTATTTTCATTAAATTTATCGGGATGACATTGGTTAATAAGATTATATAGGTTTCAAGGGTACATCTCTGTAATACATGATCTTCATATTGTATTGTCTGCCCACCGCCCCAAGTCAAATCATCTTCCATCACCACATTACTTGACCCCTTTTACCCTTTACTATCAGCAAGTGAAAGCCCCATGTAGAAAGGAACTGCCAAGTGTTCCGGCAAGCTCGGTTTCCCCACCATACCTTGTCTGCCCTCATTACCTGGCCCCAGGGAGGCCTGGGACTGCCTTACCTGCCACCAGGTGGGACCGGCTCCGGGCACACAGAATTGCATTGAACTTGGACTCATCTGTTCCCAGGCGGTTCTCCCCAGCTGCGTACAGCTCCTAGACAGACAGAGGGGAGGATGGGCACACAGTGGAGGCCTCATCCCAGACACCTGGCTCAGGTCGCCTCTGAGAGCTGGGTAGAGACGCAGGGCCCTGCAGGCCCAGAGCGGGAGCACACAGGAGCAGCGCTCCGGTTGTCTCCATTCGCTGTGCAGAGCTAGACACCATCCACCCACGCATCCCCTCACTGAGCAACACAAAGGATTCTGACACTTGTGAGAACTCAGAACCAGGAAAACCAAAGCCAACTAGAGCCCAGGATGGGCAAGGAACAGCTTTGCCCCACCGAGGGGGCAGCAGCACAAAGGGAAAAAACGACACAAGAGGCATGGGTCTGAGTCCTAGCTCTACAGAGACATGAGACACTCTGGCCCGCTCAGCCCCATTTCCTGGTGAAGGTTAGGTTAGATTCGGGGGTCACAAACCTGAAAGCCCAAAGGGGCCAGCTGGGTAACCTGAGAAAAACAGGCTAGTTGTAGGGCCAGAGAGTGCTGGGGACCAAGGCTAACCACACAGCGGGGTGGTTACTTCCCAGCACCCACTGAGACAATGACAGAGAAATTCAAGCTCATCACAGGTGCCAAATCCATGTCACATAAACAGCCAGAAACCCTCATTTCTGTGTAAAGTTCCCCAATCCTTAAAAGCAGCTTCCTTATCTATAAAGGCAAACTTGTGAGACAATAAATATTACAATTGATAGAAATCAGTTACAAATGTGGGATTTCATGTGATAGGTACTTTCCCTGGGTTTGGTTGCATGTGCCGTTATGTTTGCAAACATGCAGAATTTGCATTTACCTGTTAAGGCTTTTGAAACCGAGAGCCTAAAATATTTGTTAATTTGCAACCCCTGCAACAGATGACTCGAAAGTACCTTCCAGCCTCAGGTAACAACTCTTAGATCTAAAGGCACCAATACCCAGAGGAAGAGGTGGCCATCAGAGGCTCAGAAATCGCACAGGTCAAGGTGAGGCAGGACCAGGTCCAAAACTATGAAGCAGATCAGCAGGCATGAGACCTTGAAACGGAGGCAACTTCAGCATCAGCTGGAGAACAGCCAATATAGGAAATAGGAAAACAGGAATAGGAATATTCCCACTGAGGCCACAGCCACAGTCCAGGAGCTTTGAAACTGTTCGGCCAAATCTAGAAATGGGAATGGATGTCTCAAGCCAGTGAGACAGATGTGAAGGCAGATCCTGCACAAGGGCATCTGGGACCAGGGGTCTGTGTGCTCCCTGCAGACATCTGAGCCAGGAGTCTGGGCCCTTGCCCAGGCTCTGCCTCCAGATTTCCCTGGGCACAATGCTCAACTGCTATGAGCCTGTTTCCCTATCTGGAAAGCAAAATGGACCAGATCCTAAGAGCGGCTCTCTTCCAACCCTAACAAGAAGGCATTCCACGGAGGTCCTCTTCAACCTGACAGATGGGAGAGATAAGGAGACCATGGGCAGTTCCTGGGAAGCTCTGCTGGGGCTTGGGGTGGGCAGCAGGAGCAATGAGGAGGGAGAAAGTTACGGCCAGCTTGATGCCACCAGAAAGCCGTGGCTCTCTCCAAAACTTCAAAGGTCTGAATTCATTAGTGGGAAACCCAAAGTCCTCTAGAGGGACACTCAGATGCCTGGACAAAAAGAGGAAATGATGACTTTTCCCCTTTTGTCTGCAGTCACATTAGGCTGGGGACAGGACAGAATTCTAAGGCTGTACAATGAATGCAAAAGCTGGTTTCTAGGCTCAAACCTTCAAACACTTCACAAGGAAGTGTGAATTTGGCCCATTTGCAGATATAATGGCATGTACAACCAGACAGACAAAGTACAAGGTCACATGGGGCCCACGTTTGTAACTGGGATCTACCAACTGCTGTGGGAGTTACTGCATTATGTTCCCTCTTACAGGCAGGGAAACTGAAGCCCACAGAGGTTGGGTGACCTGCTCAGGACCACACAGCTGACAAGCAGCAGTGTCCTTCTGAAAGTTACAGCATCTGGAACCCACTCCTTATCGGTTCTCTTTCCATCCCAGAGCTCCTCCCACTCGAAGAAAGTGGGGCACCCCCACCACCTTAGGAAGCCCAGGTAGGGTGCCTGATCTGGCCATCACACTCACCTGAACATCTCTCTGAACGAGCGACATGTCCACATTGGTGCTTTCATCCCGGTTTCCCTAAATGGAAACAGGCTGTGTGGTAAAGACCAGTCCCTGGAGTTGCACCCCTCCCTCCCCATTCCTTTCCCTCCTTGCTCAGGGATGCCCCTCTCTCCACTCTGGTTCTGAGCTCTGTCGTGGGAAAGGTACCTGAGAGAGAGAGATGAGGAGCCGCTGGAAGTGCCCTGACGTATCGCTTCGAATGGCCTCCTCCAGGGTCTTTTTGAACTCTGGGAGACACAGGAAAGGCCTACCGTGTATCCCCGTAGACGAAGCTGCCCACTGCAGACACCGTCAGCAGTGGGCACTGAGAAGAGAAGGGCCTGGGAGTCCCAGGCTCGAGGAGACAGGCGGCTCCCAACGCTCTCCAGGGACACACAAGTGGAAACCCAGGAGGGGCCGTGAACTCCAGGTTGACCTGGCCTCTCCTCAGACTTGGCCCAAACCAAACCCACAAGGATCCCCTCAGCCCTCCCTTACTTTAGTCATCCACCCTGTGTGCAGACAGCAGGCAGGGTTGGGTCTTGGGCCAAAGCCCCATGTGCTGGTTGTGGTAGATGATGTGATAAGCACAGCAGGAACGAATAGAGGCCCTAGGAGAGGGTGTGGCCAAGGCCCTGAACACACAAGGATCTGCATGCAGGGGGCAGAGGACCTGGGGCAGCCTAACCTGTTTTGTAGGCTGTGCTCACTTCCCGGATGTGCTTGTTGCTGCGGGAGGCGAGGATCTCAATGAGGCAGGCTTCATCAGTGCCAGCCCCCTGCAGAGAACACAACGAAGCACAGGCTTGTTATAGGCCCCTCACTGGCACCAGGAAAGAGAGCAGGTGCCATGCCACTGCCCTCCTCCCCAGAGTACGCATCCCAGCAACAGGAGCCACGAGGCACCCCTGGGGCTGCTGCGGCCGCTATCTGACTGTGAGCAGCCACACTGTCCTCCACCGCCCCAGGACAGCACACCAGCTGATGACAGCCACATCGCAATGATGAGCAGAGATCGAAAGAAGCATCGTCCCCATTCCACCCACCAGAAAACTGAGAATCAGGGAGGTGACATGACTTGTCCAAGGCCACACAGTAAACAGTGGGTTGAGATGTGGACCCAGAGCTGTTTTATTCCAAGTTCAGCCCACAATGAGATATGGGCTGAGAAAATGGGTTTAAACTAAGCACGGACATGTGGAAAAACGAGTCTTAGAATAGACTATGGAGCATCTGGAGACATCCAGGAAGAGGTGACAACAGTGAGGACGGGAGTGAACCACACCAGGGACAGCGAGAAGGTGGAGGGCAGGTCTCCAGCCTGACTTCTGTCAGTTTGAACCTCAGCTGTGCTGCGACTAGTTGTGTAACCTCACACTCATTACTTAAGCTCTGTGACTCAGCTTACTTGTCCATAAGATGGAAGTGACACTGGTACCCACCTCATAGGAAAGTTACGAGGACTCAATGAGGTACATAAGTTAAGTACTTGGAACAGGGCCTGTCACACAGGAAGCACAACAAAGCCTTAGCTATTTCACGTTTCCTGCTACTACAGATGACTCAAGAGTTCACCAAGCACTTCCGTCAGCCCCTGGTTCAGTGCTCACCACATGTCACAAGAGAGCAACTACATTCCCATTTTACAGGTGCTGAAGGACACATAGCTGCTCAGTGACACTGATCCCAAACTTGTGCTGTTTCCAGCACCCTACAGCCACTGCCACCTCATAAATGGCTGGGGGCGGGGGCTGGGCAGAGGTCTTGGGGCCACTCCCAGGTGCCCTCCCCAACTTTCTCTGGAAGCCCTCTGTAGAAGAAAGCGTGTAGGCCCCACACTATAGGGCAGTGGTCCCCAACCTTGTTTGCAGCTGGGACTGGTTTCCTGGAAGACAGGACAGGGGGGAGGACACAGGAGGTGGAGCTCAGGTGAACTTCCCTCACTCACCCACTGTGGACAGGGAGGAGAAGGACAGGTGGGCGTGGTAGGTGGGGCAGAGCTTTGCTAGAGGCCTAGTTCCTAACAGGCCAGCAGTTGGGGACTCCTACCGTAGGGTGTTTCAGTAGAGTACTATCTCCCTTCCGGGCTCCACACTTAATCCTCTACCTCTCCTCTCAGGGGCAGGAAGGGTCATTGTGCCTCTCTCTATCTCTGATGAAATGTTGGATTCCTTCTGAAGCACCTGTTCTATCCAACAGGGTTCCTGCTGTGGACTGGGAACCCCAGGAGTGTATGGAACATAGAAGACCCTGAGCTTGGTCATGACTGAGGGACTGGGGGCAAATACTAAACCAAGCCAATCACAACTTGCTCTGTATTTGGAATCTGGATTCAGGAGCAGCTGGTCTCTTCTGTGGCTGGATCTCTGATGGGTAAATGGACAGGGATCCTCTGCCAAGCAGACATGGAAGGAGAAGCAGGGAAGCAGACGAAGAATAAAGTGGACCCAACAAACAGAGACTAGAGAAACTCTGGCTGGGTGCCTGCTTGTGACACCTCCTGGTCCCATCTTTCTCCATGACAGGCTGCTTGTCTCTGTCCTCATAACCGAATCTCCACTTTGTTCTGCCTCAAGTCCTCAGGGGTGTTTCTGTTATTTGCTAATAATAGAGTCCTGCCCTGAGAGAGTAGCTCAATTGGTTAAGAGTGTCGTCCCAATTTGCCAAGGACACGGGCTCGATCGCTAGGCAGGGCATATAAACGAAGCAACTGCTGAACATATCAATGAGTGGAACAATAAACTGATGTTTCTCTCTCTCCCCCCACCTAAAATCAATAAATTAAAACAATAATATTAATAGGAGTCCTAATGGATGAGGATGACCCCTCCCATGCCTCATACCCCTCTACAACCCAGCTCCCACCATGTCTATAAGATGGAGAGAGACTCGGGTGTTTCCTGACAATGAACAACACTTCATCTTCCTCTTGGGGACCTCGCTGAAGTTCCCCTTTTAGGCACTTGGACTCCAGCCCGAGGGAGCATAGGAACCGAAATGACAACAGTAGTTAGTGAGTGGGCTGAGACATGCCCGTGCATCCTCGCCTCCCCAGGGGCTGTGTCCAGGCACACGAACACACACGTACACACCTTGATGGCTTCTCGTATCTCATAAACGTCAAAGAGGACTGGGGTCTTCATCATAGCCAAGATAGTCTTCTCAAAGTTTCCTGACAACTCAGATTTCAGATCTTTGATCAAATCCTGATTGGATATTCAAACAAACAAACAAACAAACAAACAAACCTGTTTATAGAATCCAAAGGTGATTAACAGGGAGAGAATCAGAGATCTGAGGACTAGTAGCATCAGAAAAAAAAAAAGAAAGAGAAAAAAGCCAAATCTCCACCCCCAGCCCAGATCTGTAGAATCAAAGCCTGCATCTGCCCCCAGTCTCCAAGGCATCTGAGGCACATTAACACTGGAGAAGGAACTGGCGAGCCTATTCAATATTTACCCAGGTTTTACCTTTCTAAGATTCAAAAAGCCCCGAAAGTTCAAAATATGCCCCCTTTGCATTTGTTCAGTACAGAAAGCCTTTTTCTTCAAAGCCCTATCAGCTAGACCCCCCAGGCTGGCCACGAGGAGGGCAGGGACAGCAGCCAGGGTTTCCAGAAGGGACACAGGCCAGGTGGGCGTGGAGGGGAAATAACTGGCCCAGGGTCTCAGCGAATCATGGACGAGCCAGGGTAAGAAGCCGGATCTCTGTGCACCTCTCATCAAATCTCAGCACCCCATGAACTCCGGGCTTCTCCCTCAGAGCATCATTCCCCCCTAGAAAATGCCATTGTTGAGAGACCACGGGCTGGGTGGGCAGCAGGAAATACCCTGGTGTGTCTTCTGGTCCTTGTAGGAGATCGAGGCCTGCTCAGCCCCAAGGAGAGGCAGGGTGCGTAGGACTGTGCTGGAGGACACGCCTCGACTCAGGAGGGGCTGGGCCTCTCTGTACAGCCCCCCACACACTCACCTTCCCATAAGCTGTCTTGAAGGACAGGAGAATCTGCTGCCGCTGCTTATTGGAACGGCTCCCCAGGCAGTCAATGATGGCCTGCTCATCAGTCCCTACAGGAAGAGGAGGTGGGAGTACACAGGGTGGGGGTCATGGGGATGCTTGGCAGCTGGAGATTTCTAGGCGTGGGTCCTCCCATTCTTCTGGGCACCCCAACTGCATCCCTACATCCATCTCTCCATGACCCCTGGGGCCAAGCTGCCTCCACCCAGCGACCCCAGCCCACAGAGCCACTGGGTGACTGCCCAGGGAATGGCGGGGGCGGGGCAGTGGACATTTGAGCTACTGGGACCCTCACCAAAGCCTTTCATAGCCTTTCGCAGGACCTCGGCATCTCGCAGGGCGTCAAAGCCAGCAGCATCCGTGATGGTGCCTCGCCCTCCAAACTGCTCAGACAAACAGACTCGGGTGAGAGGTTGCATCTCACAGATGCAAGATGACTGCTCCACCCCAGACTCCGGGAATAACCTTTTGTCTAACAGGTGGAGGACCTGCAACACTGAGTGGCCCTAATATGACCATGATCTGTCCTGTGTCCTGGTACTGAAGCTTCGGTCTGGTTCCCATGGCTAAAAGCCTGCCCTTCTACAGCTGAGTCCTGATGCTGAAAAATCTGCCCCACTCCCAGGTCCTCCAGGGCTGGCCTGGGTTCCTGCTGAAGAAGAGGCCTCAGGTGCAGGAGCCATTGGCTTCACGATGTCTTACCACCAAAGCACACGGGAGCACACAGCAGGGTCCTCCCAGTGTGGCCCGGTTAGTCCACAGAGCATCTCTGGGGGGATGTAGGTGTCCAACCCTCACAATGGTCCGTGCTGCCGGACCACCTCCTGAACCAGCACTGGTCTCCTGGAGTGTTTTCTAGACTCTACAGCTTGCTTGCCTGCCTCACTTCTTCCTGGTCACCAACAGCTCTGCTCCCCAGCACACTTCGATGTTCCTGCCTAAACATTCTCTTGGCGGATTATCTTGTGGTTAATACAAACCGATTTTAACAGAGTTGAGCAGATAAACTCAGAGAAAAGATAAGGTGTAAGGAAGGGTGGGAGAACGTGTAGGGGAGGGAGGAGAGGGGACCCTCTGTCTAAAAATAGTCATCAAGCACATACCACTAGCCTCACACTTGGCTGGCTTGGCCATGTAACCATGGCAATGAATTCTAGGCAAGGCAAACATGAGCTGCTCTCCAAAATGAGCCCAGAGTAGTTCTAAAGGAAGGGCCAACAATCTTCTCTATCCAAAGAAGGTTTTACCAACCCTCTGAAACGAGTTGAGGGGGCGAGGGCGGGGCACGCCCAGGAGGTGAACACTGAGAGTTGTGGAGCACAGAGCCCTGAGCCCAGTAACCTGAGCGGTTCCCACAGAGCACAGAGCCCTGGCAGTACATAAGTAACAGGGGAATGAAGAGCACCCGGGACACTCACACCCAACTCACACACAGAACAGGTAATGAAACTGGGAGAGACAGGGCAGCTCCCTAGGTCTTCAGGAATATACACCAGGGCTGGGGAATCTATGAGAAACTAACACTGCTAAAACAGGAAGTTCGAGCTGGAGGGCGGAGCCCTGGCCTGTCCCTCCTCAGACCCTCCCCAGCCTTGCTGGCAGAGGACACTAGGCCACACGTCTTGGGCCTTTGGAGCCAAACTGGGACTGAAGGTAGCACAGGGCTGGCACTCACCTGGGCTGGGGGTACAGCAGGGGTGACGGTCCCCGACCCTTGGTACCCTGGGTAGCTTGGCACTGGCTGCTGCTGCTGCCCAGAAGGTGGCACTGGTGGCTGCCCAGGGTAGGCCATTGGTGGCTGCCCAGGGTAGGCCCCTGGGGGTTGCTGTCCAGGAGGCGGCATTGGTTGGCCTGGCACAGGGGCCCCTGGGTATGGTGGGTAGGAGGGCATCCCAGATGGTGGGTTTCCTCCAGGGGGTGGGTACATTCCATACGGAGGAATAGGCTGCTGGGTGGAAGGGGGCTGTCCAAAGCCCCCAGGGGGAACAGGAGGGTAGCCACCCCCGGGGGCCCCAGGGTACATGTTTGGCATGTTGGCTCCTCCAAACGTCCCGGACATGCTGGCAGCCTGAAAGTCCACAAAGAAGATCAGTGAGGAGGCCAAGCCGGGCGCCAGGGGCAGCACTGCAGACCACACATAAAATGCCCAGGCGAGAAAGTCTAACACAATCCCACTGCCAGAGGAAGAGGGGGGCCTTCTCCTCTGTCCATCCCTGCCCTGAGCCCTGCAGCAGGGTCCCAGGGGCTACACTCAGAGCCCAAGCAGAGTCTGAGCACCTTGACACTGTCTTACCTGCATTCCACCTGCACTGCTGACCCCCTAACCTGCTCTTGTACCCAAAGCCCCCACACTTGCTGTCCATGCCACACGGTTTACTTATGGCGATTTCCTATCTCTTTTCGGTGGGTATGAATTGCCCTAGGGCTGAGACTGTGGGCTTTTCTATTCACGTATTCCCAGTACCCAGAATGGGCCTGTACAAATTAGACCGCCCATTGGTTGCACTGTTTATGCTGAATATACATTTGTTTTCGGATTACAGAATTCACTATTTTAAAAGCAAATCAACAACTAAAAGCAGCATGTCTGTCCATGCTACCAGGCTCCCAACCCCAGGCCCATCCAGAACAGTCGTCCACAGGTACATACACACACAGAGACACACATGGACATGCAGGTAGACCCTTGTACACAGCACAGGCACATGCATACACGTACCCACCCTCACCTCCCTGCAGACCCTAGTCTGAGCTCATATAGAAGGCACTCAACACACATTCCAGGAAGGCACCACCCTACTCAATCCCCCGGAGTTGAAAGGGATCTAACAGGACCTGTGTGCCCAATACATTCCTCTTCCCAATTTCACAACTGGGTAAATGGGGATGCAGAGAGGGACTGTGAGCAGGAGAGAGCCCTGATAAAAACCCAGATGTTCTAAGATGTCCCTCAATACACTCAGCACTCATAGGTAACACACAGAGACACGTGACACCAGGGAAGCCAGCAGCTTATGCACCTCTGGCCATGCAGGAGTGGGCCCAGGGGCAGCCCAGCAGGCAGGCAGCACTCACCATTCCCGAGAGGTAGTCCTGGTTGAACTGCCCTGTGTAGTTGGCCACGTTATCCAGCCCAATAGGGGGCATGTTGGGTGGGGGGTAGCCAGCACCTCCCCAGGTACCACCACCTGAAAGCAACACTAAGCCTGTTAGCCCCTGGTCAGTCGTTAAAAGGGAAAGGCAGAGACAGCAAGCTCCCAGGTGTCCCAGGGACATGCCAAGCAGGGTCTGGGCAACAGCACTACCGACCACACAGAAACGAAGTCTAACCTGATCTCACTGCCACAGGAAGGAAAGAAAGAGACTCCTCCTCTTTCCAGGGAGGAAGGGGGTGGTTCAGCAAATATTCCCAAGCCCCTCTGAGGGGTACTGAGTATGCAGGAGGGTCAAAGGCAGACCTGTCCCCCTGGGCTCACTGTCACGGAGCAGGCGCACAGACACAAGGACAGGTCATTTTAGGACACTGTACCAAGCCTGTGACAGCAGTGAGCTCAGGGAGCACGGAGAATCCAGGGACATACAGAAGCATGGTGGGGGTGGGGGTGGGGGTTGGGGGAGTCCTACAGCTGTGGCTGTTTTCGATCACAAGGCTGTCAGGGGCAGAGAGAAGCAGGTTGGAAAGATGGAGGGGGATGGGCCTAAATCACAGACAACACATACACCGTCCTTGGAAGGACAGTGAGAACATCAGTGAAAAGCCCAGCTCCGAAGCCAGCAGAACCAGGGTATGTGCCCTGGGGCGAGGCCCTCATCCCTGTGGTGCAGTTCTCACTGCTGACAAGTGGGGATAATAATTAGTGTTTGCTTCAAATGGCTGTGCTGAGGACTGAGAGTTAACGCCCATGTAGGGCTTAGCTGGGTGCCCAACGAGCTCCTGTGTTACAGCTGTCCTTGTGACCAGCAGCGGGGCAGCTAGCGTCATCCTGCGGGCTGCTGTCCTGTTAGATGCATTTCTATGCTCCACAGCAAAAAGGTCCTGAAGCCTTGAGTTTGGCTTCCCAGCTGCAGGGCTCTGGGACACTCAGGACAGAGGCTTCCCAGAATCAGCTCCCTGCTCTCTTGTGGCTCAGGCGCTGACAGAGGTGGCAGTGGTCGAACAGGAATAGGATCCCTACTAGGGAGAGAGGGCTCAGGCCAGCACTGGCCAATCTGGACAAGGGCTTGTTCAAAGGGAAACAGTCCAGATCAACCCCTCATAAGCCAGCAGCAGCTGGTGCCAAGCTACCGGTGGCTGAGCTGCCTCCTAGCTCTGGGCCTGTTCTTCACCAGTTGACTGGGAGGGTGGGTCCAAGTGGCTGTGGAGCCCTCGGCAAATGTGCTCAACGGTCTCATGGGGCGAGGGGCAATGCAGCTCTGGATGACCAACCTGGAATGGCCCCTTCTCTCCCCCTTGTCCCTGGAGCGGTCACGTTTCCTCTCCCCTGACGGCCAAATCTCATTTCAGGAACCCAGGTGTGAAGAGCACCATTGTGGCTGGGGCCAGGTTCTGAGCACCTCACCCGCTGGTGCATCCTCATGACTATCAGTCCACAGCTTCTGGCAGCTGTAGGAGGAACACCTGACTGACAGAGGCCTCTTCCACTTCCTCTCTTGTGCAGTGATGCAAAACCATGCGCTCTGAGCACAGCGTAGGAGAAGTGAGAAGTCACCTAACAGTTCTTCAAGGGCATCTATGACAGAGGCTTTACCTGGCTACCTTGTTAGTACCTGGGACAGCCCAGTGAGGAAGTGATCCATGAAGCCATTCACAAAGGAGAAAACTGAGCCAGAGAAGAGAGGGCATCTATCTGCCCACTGCTATCAGCTAATAAGTTAAGAGACCCGGTCCTGGCCGTCCAGGGGCAGCTTCAAATCCAGGCTTTCCTGGCCTCAGGGTCCATGCTCTCCTCTAACCACCTCCAGCCACCTGCCCCACCGCCCCCTGGCTACACTGTGGGGGACAATGGGAGTGAGGAAATGACTGGAAAGCCATCTCCCCCCTCTCCCATAACCTTCTTACCTGGTGCAACAGGGGGGTAGCCACCTGCAGGCGGCGGGTAGCCTGGATAGCTCATGGTCAGATCTGAAAGGAAGAACAAAGCCACTCAGGGTCTGCCGGGAGCTCCCACCAGCCTTCCCAGCAGCTTCTTGGGAGAACAGCAACATCCACAAGCCAGGCCCCCGCAGGACAAATTGCATCAGGCTGGACTGTGGCAACCAGTTTACCCTCTACCTGCCAGGGCCTCCAGCTACAAATAACAACCGGGGCCACAGGCCCTCAGGGCCAGGCTCAGGCCTCCACCCACCACTACAGGACTCGCCACCCAGGAGCAGTGGGTTTCTTCGAAAACCCCTTTCACCCTCAGCTCACTCCCAACTCTCCTGACAAGGGAGGCTGTGTGTGCAGATGCTCTCCTGCCTCAGGAAAGCACACTGCCTCCTTCTGAGGGGTCCAGGTCTGTTTGTCTTCCTCTCCAATGTCTTTATCACCATCCATCCAACAGGAGACCAGAGCCCATCTTCCTGTGCCCAACCTGCAGACCCCACACTCTCACAGCGGCCCCCAGACTAGATCGGGCCCAGGCTACACTTTCATTCTCCAGCCCCTGGTTCATTCTGCAAGGGAACCAGACACGGAATCATTGCTCCCAGACACAAGAAGGGACTTAGAGAGGGCTCATCTGACCCAGGATCTGGAATCAGGCAAGTGAGCCAGCACCATCCTGTTTCTGAGATGGGACAGCTGGAGCTCAGGAAGGGTAAGTGACTTGCAGATCAGCAGCAAGGGAAAAGAATAGGCCTGGGAGCAGGGGCCCTTGCGGGCTGGTGCTAGATGGGATACTTGCTCTCAACAGTCCCTTTGTATACAGACCCCTCTACCATGTCCCACGAGAATTAAACTGCCCAGGAGAGACACAGATATGCTGTGACATCAGCCACTCAGACTGTCATACAACCTGCCTACTCTTGCTGAAACCTGTAGGCCCCCTTGACAATCCCACCTGCTGGTCCCAAGTGAGCTGCTCCTTGTACACTGGGCCCCAAGCCAGCACAGACCACTGGCCCTCAAACTGCAGTGCACCAGAACCGCGGGCGGTGGGGGTGGGGGGCTTGTTAAACACAGCAGTGGGCTCCGCCTACAGGAGAAGTCTCAGTTAGTGGGACCAAAATCTGCACGTCTCACAGGTTCCCAGATCATGCTGCCTATTGGTCCAGGGCCCCGCTTTGAGAAATACTGCACTAGAGGCTGCCATCCACCCACAAGATTCTAGTTGCTCTTCTTGACTATGTTGGAGAACTGGGCATGCAGTTTTCAAGGAAGCTGCAGGCCTTCCTTGAGGTATCACAGGTCCCCACAGGGTGGGCCCGGTTCTGAGCCCTAGGATGCGGTCATTTGTTTTGGTCAGTGGGCCCAGAGGTTACTGCAGGCAAAGCGATGGAAGGCCGGATGATGGACAAGTGACCCTGGAAAGAGCTGGAACTGGCTACCTGCAGCGTGGACCAAAGACCCTTGCATACTTCCACATGATGGTCAAGATGCCAGTGGGGCTGCCCTGAGACTGATTCACTGAGCAATCAGCACAAAGCCATCCAGGCCCCGCCCTGGGCCTGACGCTTCCACCAGAACCCTTAGACCCGGCTGGTGTGGAGATACCCTGGGCATCTGAATGACAGCTGAGCCAGGAACCCTCTGATGGGAGGAGGCCCTCCTGTGCGAGAGAACAGGGGGCTATGGCTGTGTGCCCGACACCCTCCTCTCTGGAGACCACTACACAGAAGCTTTGGGCACCAAAGACCCGTCTGCTTCTCGTCTTCTCCCAAAGCAATGAGGGCAAAAGGCCCCAGACAGGTGGCAAGGAGGAAAGAAAAGTGGGGCATTACCCTGCTGCGTACCCCAAAATAAATTTCTGCCAGAACAAAGATGTAAGTGTAGGAAGTGACCCCAAACTCCAAAGACATAAAATTAAAGGTCTGCATGATAAGAAGAAGTATAAGGAAAACAACAAAAAGACAAGAAAAATGACAAATTTACAAAAAACTGCTTTACCACAAGAAAAAGACCAATAACCACTAGAAAAACTTAAATGATGTGAACAGGTGTTTACAGAGGAAGAACGAAAGACTAAAGAGGTTCACGCTCACTAATATGCTGGAAATCACCCATTAAAAATACAGAGATGTCGAAATTCAAAGTGATACACTCTTTGGCCCAGAGACTCAACTTCTGGAAATCTATTTTGCAGATACACTTCCACCTGCGTGAAATGATCCACACGTGGACTTGGTAGCCCATTATTTGTTAAAGCAAACCCCTAAATATGAGCCTAAATAAATCACAATGGAGCCATACAATGGATTACTCTGTAGCTACTTTTAGAATAGCCAGCTCTATATACAGGGATATGAAACGATCATCATTATTGATCAAGGTATAATACTAAGCTAGCATTTTTAAAAAGAAAACACCCAAACTTGGTGTGTGTGTATATTACACGTGCAGAGACCATCCCTGGAACAATAAACAAGAAACTGGGTAACACTCGCTGCCTTTGGCCATAAAAACTAGGGATAGAAACAAAGCTTACTGTTTATATTTGCATTTTTTGCCATGTTAAGTATTGCCTATTAAATAAAAACTTTTAAATGGCCCAATTCAGGTGGGGATTTCTGAGCTCACTGGAGGCTGGGGCTGTTCTTGAAAGATTTGTAAAGCACACACAGGGTCCATTCAGTCCCAGACAGCCCCTCAATGAGCCTGGGGTGAGCATCATTACATAAATATACCATGGGACTCGGGCCTGGACCGCCGGTGTTCTCCATCTGGGTGTTCCCTGCCTGGGGCAGGACCACAGGTCAGCCTCAGCCCGCTCCCAGAGTGACTGTGTTCATTCCTACCAAGGCTTCAGGGTTCCCAGCAAGAGTCAGAGAATCTGTCCCCTGGCAATGAAGGCGGCCCTAGCATGTCCCACAGGTTGGGTCTATTCCCACTCCAAGGAGCAGTCCTTCATCTCTGGGTCTCCCTCTCTCCCCAGGAGACCTCCAGGCTTCCCTCCTGAAAGAACAGTTATTTTGCCTATTTCCTGCCTGAAATAATGTCAGGTCTATAATCCACTCCCTTCTTTTCTCCAAGTGTCTTCAGAACCAGAAGTCCCAGTTGTGGATTGGAGAGTGCAGGGCAGGGCCACCCCTCGTCGCCCCCCACCCCCCATACTGTAACACTTTGGGTATTCTGGACAATGGAGATCTGAGGCGGACTCCTGTTCAGTTCTTCCCTTACCTTCCGCCTGGAACTCCAGCCTGCTGAGATCTGGGATTCTGACCAACAGCAAACATCTCAGGGTGTGCTCTCAGCTTTACTTTACAACCACCGATGCAGGAAGGGCTAAGGACAGACACTCCTGAACTGTCACAGCTGACAGTCTTCGCTAGACAACAGTGGGTACAGCCTTACTGGTCACCTAACTAAGCCACAGAACAGTGCACATTTCCCCCCGGCACTCACAACAGGGTAAGGGGGGCTTCCACCATCTCCCACAGCGAGAAACCCCGATTTAACCCCTAGGAGAAAAGCAGGCCAGCTGGAGAGCCTGGGGCAACCTTGGGGTGCACCACCCTGGCTCCCTTCCCGACCTGGGGCCTGTCCTCAGAGGCTGCAGGGAACCTCATGTGGTTCTAACTCGACTTTCACAAATCTTCTGCACTTTTCTGAAAATTAAGAAATCTGCTCATCCTTCAATCTTTGTGTAACTCTGGCCTTCCCTTCTCAAAAGAAGCCACCACCAGGGCATACTGTCAATGGCAAAGTCGTTGCAAGGACCCCGGGGCTGCCATGTCCAGGGCTCAGAAGGGAGCTCGGCAGGGCCTCCAGAGGCCCCTCCCCCTCCCCTCCCAAAGCCTGTCCAACTGCACTGCCCACCACAGAAGGGAACACAGTGCCAAGCGTTCCAGCAGACGTGCTTTCTTCTTGGCATCCTCGAATATTATACCCTCTGCGCCTCTCTCCTGTTTATTTCTGTCCTCTCACAGAGAAAAACGGTGCCTGGAGGAGAATGCTTCACATTGCTGGCACAACTCTAACTGGGCACATCCGGCTCCAGGCACAGAACTAGGACTTGGGACTCAGGGCAGGCAGCTGGCCTTTCGGGATTGCTCCAATTCTTAGAAAGCAGAGACTGCAGGGAACTCCAGAGGTCCTGCCTCTCCTGGGGCTGCTGCAGCCCACCACCTTTCCTTCTCCAGCCGGCTGTGGCCTTCTCTGGGTAAACTTGAGCTTTTCAAACTTCAGTCTGCAAAACAATCATCACCTGCTGGGCTTGTTAACACCAGACTGCTGGGTCCCTCCCCCACAGTGTCTGAATCAGGAGGTCTGGGAGAGGGCCCCAAATGCTGCGGGACTACGGAGCACACTTCCCTCCGGGCAGCACTGCCTCATCGTGCATGAGGCTCCCCTGGAGAGCCTCACTAAAACTGCAGCAGGCTGGGCCCAGTCATTCCGGGCCTTTCAACCTGGACCGGCTCGGGAATCTGAATCTGAAACTTAAACAAGCACCCCCATGCCCCTCCCCAGTGACTCTGTGCTCCTCTCTAGAAACCATTCTTTGTTTAAGGTGCTTAGACATGTTCCAGCTTTTACTCAGCAGCTGCCTCTCAGGAAAAGCACCAGAGCCTGGGTGGCCCAGGATCCCATCAGAACTGAGATTCAGAGAGCTAGGGGACTTTTGAAAAATACAGCAGGTACACAGGGGGCTTTTCAGGGATCGTAAAAGGACCTGCCCCCGACAGCTGTGTATATGTACACAAATATACCATTAAATTTCAAGGGCTCCATAAGGGCACTAGACATAGTCCCCAAATACAGGAATCTAGAAAAGGCAGAATCACCCAGAACAAGGGCCTCACTCCCCCTCCCCAGCAACTCAAGATGGAGATCGGGCGGGACTCTGCCCCTCAGACACCTTCTGGTGTCCTCCCTGACTTTCAGGGACATGGGAGAAAGGGAGGGGCGGAAGACTGTCCATGTTTGGGGGTGGGAGCATATGGGAAATCTGTACTTTCCACTCAATTTTGCTGTGAATCTAAAACTGCTCTATAAATAAATCACAAGTGCAAATTTAAAAATGAATGGAATACAAGCACACTGCAGGGAAATTCAAAAAGAACAGAAAGACACAAAGTGAAAAGCTAAAGTCACTCTCCTCTCTAACCCCCCTACCCAGAGGTCACCACTGAACAGTTTCTAAAATAGAATTCAAGACCAAAACAAAACAAAACAAAACCATACATACATCGCCCCGGACCAGTGTGGCTCAAGTCAGTTGCTTGAGCATCGCCCAGCGGAGCGAAGAGTCACCGGTTCAATTCCCGGTCAGGGCACATGCCCAGGTTGTGGGTTCAGTCCCTGGTTGGGGTGCATTCAAGAGGCAACAGATCAATGTTTCTCTCTCACATCGATGTTTCTTTCCCTCTCTTTCTCCCTCCCTTCCCCTCTCCCTAAAAATAAATATTTTTTAGAACCACACACATATAAATGTAAATGCATAAACATATTTGTGTATATTAGTTTATATATATTTACATATACATAATTTTTTAAAGACAGGTATTTATTTGCTTATCTGCAAACTCTGCCCCCTCCAGTACAAAGCCGTAATCAGACTCCGTGTACTTTAGTCATCACATTCCTGCCCCCGGTGCAGTACCTCCTGCCGGCATAACCTCCTGGCACTAGTGGGGAGGTGAAAGGTTGGACAGCCTTCTGCTGGTCTGAGCAGCTCCTGGCCTCCATACACCACCCCAGAGCATGGGACATTCCTCCCCAGGTCACTGTGCTGGACAGTGCGAGACAACCCAGAGCAGTCTGTGAATGGGACCCAAAGCAAGACAGAAACGTCTGTTTAAGGTAGTTCAGTTCCAAGACTCACATCGAAAACAATCTCCAGCAGTGCGCCCTGGAGTCGGGCATCACCTCCATAGACCTCAACTATCCCATGAGTGTGACAGGAGACTTCACTTTTCAGGGTTCCTCCTCCCATTGATTTTAGGACTCCTGAAGGGGGCACACCTCTTTAGGTTTTCAACCCAATCCTAGGACTCCCAGAATGTCCACACTAGAAAGGATCTTGAAAATTATCTAGTTTCCAGCAGCCTCAGTTTCATAGCTAAAATATGCCAGGGACCTTGGCTTATTCAAGTCACAAGCACATGCTAGAACTCGGTTCTCTGAGAGCAGAGCTACCCCCCCACCGCCCCCCCGCAGTGCTGCAGAGCCTGTGACCATTTCAACCCGAGCTAGGCTGGCTTGTTCCGTGGTCCCAGCTGGTCCTGCAGTGGGTGACCGACTTAAAAACCCCTCCTCCAAGGGCAGTGGGAAGACAGTGCAGTAACTGTGCTTTGAACTGGGGTCAACCAAGGCCACTCTGGAGGTTCCAGAAACCCACAGGAGCCTCAGCTCCCATCACTTCCCTCTCCCCATACCTGTGGAAAGGGAAGGAGGGAGGCCAGGCGTAGCCCAAGCTCTGCCACAGGCAGTCACGGGTCCAACCGGGACCCCGGTTCCCAGCTCAGTGTTGGCAAGCGTAAACAGGCTGCACGGCCTACACAACTCAGGGCTTCCTGACCTGTGTTCTGACACCAACGGAACACCTTGCAAGTTGAGAATTTACCCAGTTAAAAAAGAGAGAGATTAGTTGTCCAAAATCTCTGGAAAACACTGCCTACTGCGTCCCCTTCCAGGAAAGTACCAACTCGTAACAGCTAGCAAAGGCTCTGCCAAGGCCCACAATGAAGGAGCTTGCTCACTCTGACCCAGACTTCCCACACTTGCAGGCAGTAGTGGTTACCACGGCCTGAATGCTTAGTGTACACCAGACACTGTGTCAGGGGCTCTACATGGAATTTTACTTCACAACAACTCTGTAAAGCAAACACTAAGATTATGATCTCCATATTCGAGATAAGGAAGCGGAGAGATTACAGAGCTTGCATAAGGCTACAGCTGGTAAATGACCAGCCAGAATTCCAACCCAGGCAGTCAGTCCAAAGCCCAGGGCTTTCAGCCGCACTCTACTTCCTCACAGAGCCCACCTCCCCCAGAAATTAGCATTTCAAAGACTGAAATGTTAAAAACACCAAGTGATGGAAGAGCAAAGGATTAGGAATCAGGGTGTCAGGTCTCCCCGTACCTCAGGTACTTCATTAGAGGCAGTCCAGGGTGATGGGAAGAAATGAACTCTGAAGTCAATTGGCCAGGTTCAAATTCCAGTTCTGCTCTCTACTAGGTGTGTGAGCTTATACTCAACCTGTCTGGGCCTCTGTGTTTCATATCTATAAAACGCGGATGGTAACAGTTTAATATCAAATGTTTTCATATCACTTAACCTCTCATTATATCAGTTTCCCCAATAAAAAACAGCACACAGGATTAGAGGGTCTCAGAGGACCTGGGCCATTCGGTAATACTTAGGAATGTGGGAGCAGGGTGGGGATGGGGTGGGGGAGCAACAGGAGGGGTGGGAGAGTCAGGACAGTACGCAGAACAGAGGAAGGGGGGAGTGGAGCAGAGTCTGCAGGTTCCTTCCCCACACCAGGCCCAGCCCTGCGGCAGCAGACCCTGTGAAAGGCTGTGTTCTATTTTCCAGTATCCCCAAGGAATTCCTTTGGCATGCGCTGGGTGCCCAGGGCCTGGTCCGAGCTGCAAGAATGAGGAAGGGCAGGAAGCAGAAGAAGCTGACTGTGGGGAAGGGGTTGGCACCTTTGAAAAGGCCCCCAGGAGAAGAAACCAGCCTGGGAAGAGGGACTGGAGGAGGCAGGGCCTGGGCCTGCACAAAGCTCCAGCTCTGTGGGCACCCAGGAGCCCGTCGTCAGGACCATCAGCCCTTCGTATTCACGGACTCCATATCCACTGATTCAACCACCCATCGATCAAAAATATTAGGGAAAAAAAAATTCCTAAATAATACAGAACAACTATTTACAGAGCATGTACACTGTATTTGGTATTATAAGTAATTTAGAGATAATTTAAAGTATATAAGGGGACTAAATAATGAAAAAATGTAATAAAGATTTATAAAAAATAAATATCCAATTTGAAATTTAAATAAAGTATATGGAAGGATGTGCACAGGTTATATGCAAATACTAATCCATTTTATATAAGTGGCTTGAGCACCCTTGGATTTTGGGGTCCAACCCTCTCTGGGCTCTTCACCCTGACGGACACCATTCGCTCTCCTCTCAGCCGCCTTTCCAGACCAGGCCACTGCAGCCTTTCCAGACCAGGCCATTGCAGCCGTGAAGGGGAGGAAGTGGGGCAGGAAGGACCACTTTCACACGCACAAAGATTCATACGTGAGGTCTCTCCACCTACCCACCATAGCACAGCTCTCTGGCAAACCTGGCTCATTCCTGGTCCTGGGGAGAGCCCCCTTTGACACCTGCCCACACTACACAGGCTTCTGGAATAGCCATCACTCAGTCAAATGCTGACCCCAATTCAGGATTCCGAAGGAGTGGAAATCAGGCAGGGGAAAAGGTGAACCCAAACAGGGTGCCACCATCTGGCTGAAACCCAGGCCCAGAAGCTGACAGACTCAGGCTACGGTCCTTACAGACACCAACGGTCTTGTCAAAAGCCCCCCACCCAAGTCCTAAGTATGGTCAGGACAAAAGGAAACACCCCTACACCCCGGCTCAAAAAAAAAAAGAGGGAAATTGTGAGCTGTGTTTCTAAAGCACAGCTCTGGCTGGGGAGACAGGTCTGCGTCTCTGGTTCACCACTTCCACCCAGGGAAGCTGCCCCAGCTACACCACGAGATCAGAAGGGGCTCCTCCCAGGACCAGACTGAGAAACACCGCAGGCGGGGACCAGTGGATGTTAATCGGGCACAAGTCCCAGAGTTGTCTGAGCCATTCACCCCCCACCCCGCCCCGCCCCCTGTCCCCTTCCTTGTCCCCATTAAGCTCTCAGGTCTCTCCATTTCCTGCGAAGTCCAACGCAAGTGCTTTTTCTCCACGATCACCTCGGCCCACAGGGGCGCCACACTTCCAAGCCCCGCAGGAGTTACGGGCTGTACAACACAACCCTCCCGGCACAGCCGGAAGGGAACTTGGGGAGCTACTTCTCTGAACCCCTCCTTCGTCCGGGCGGAAAGGGCAAGCTGAGTGGCCCATCCCAGGTCCCGCAGCCAAACAGCACCCACGGTGGGTCTCAGAATGTCCAACTCCAGATGCTAGGCGGTCCTTCCTTCCACCACCCCCAGTTACTCTCCCTCCCCTGCTCTAAACCAGCTTCCCATCTTCACACAGCCCACACTCCCCCCTCAGGAGCCACAGACATCACAGGACTCCAGTCATCAGAAGCTTGTGGCTCTGCTGTATGAACACTGCCCACAGCCCACACAGATACATCATCTTCTGACTCTGCTGCTGAGGAACCAGCGTGACACGTCCAGTGACACTTCCATGGAGTCCTCTTTGAAAAGGACTCTGCCCTCTTTGTACAAGAGATCTATGCACAAGTCCTCCCAGCGCGGCAAGCTCTTTATGACAAGGGAAGTACTGGGTTGGCTAAAAAGTCCGTTTGGGTTTTTTCTCATAAAAGACACATTTTTCATTTTCACCAACAACCTTATTGATTTGGGTATCTTGAGTATGTCGGCTCTCTCCTGCGTGGTATATCATGGATTGTTCCCAATGAATTCTCAACTTTATCAGTACCACCCAACCGTGGAGCATCGTCCAGAGAGAAATCTCCAGCATGAAAACTTCGCAAACCACTTCTGACACGCTTCATCAGTCACAGCACCTTCTCCATACAACGCACAAATCTTTTTTGTGTTTCAGTTGTGTTTTTACCTTTTTGAAATAATAAAGATAATATGCTGAAAATGTTACATATTTTCATCCATATTCAATATTAAAATGGATACACAAAAATCCACCAATTTTGATAAGGTTTTTTTCCATGCACGCTGGTATGACAGCTGTGACAATACAATCTAACAAAATTGTTTCGAATGTAGACAATTTAAAGACAACTAAGCTCGACTAGAGCCATTGTACAGAAAATACCAAGCCAACTTTTTTGGCCAACAAAATAATCAACCACCAAGCACACCAAGAAAAAACCACCCCAACAGAGAAAGGAAGAACCGGGAGCTGGCCTCTCCTGTTAAGTCTGGGACTAAGAGCTCAGAAAGTTCTGCTCGCTTGTATTATCAGTCAACATGAGTCACCAAAGAGAGACTGAATGGGTTCCCCGTGGCCAGGCCAGCCGCACCCAGCAAGCAATGCAAATACTCTGGGGAGGGAAAAGGTCCCAGTATAATCGGTGACAGCAGGGCAATCTCACCCAGAGGGCTAGGGCAATGCAAATGAGAGAAGTCAGAGGTCACTCAGCTCTAGGGATGACTCAGTGCGTCCCTACCCACCCCACCTCCTGTCTTACTTCACAAACGGGGAAACTGACAACCAGAGAGGAGGAAATGATGGGCCAAGGTGAAACTTTAGGGTCCTAACAGGGCTGGCCCAGGACCCCTACCCCCTGCCTCCAAGCCAAGAAAGAGCCCACTGTCCAAAAGGCAGGATGTCAGCCACTTGTTGGTAAAAACCAGCACCTCTTGGGGCGCCTTTCCCTTCCCCTTCTTCTGCCCCCTAAGCAAGTTACCCTTGCCTTTCTCTCTCCTGCCTCTGTAACTTGTTTCCTGAGCCGACAAAGCCCAGCCGCCTCATTTGTACTACCTCTGTAACTTTCTAAATAAACCTTCTCTTATAATTTGAGTGCTAGGCTCTGAAGTCTTTCCTTGCCGAACTCAAGAACCAAGATCCAACTTTGCTGGTAACAACTGGTGCCGTTCCACCACAGCATCGCTGGTAACACTGGCAATATTATTCATAATAGCCCAAAAGTGTAATCAACCCAAATGTCCATCAGCGAATGAACTGACAAACAAAATGTGATCGTCACACAACAGAATATTATTCGGCCACAAAGAGGAATGTACTGATGAACCTCACAAGCATGCTAAGTAAAATAAACCAGTCACACACACAGAACCCAGCATGATGGGGGAGGCCCAGGCTATGTGGGGCCTGGGGCACGTACAATTTTAGGGGCCCTCTTTAAGAAAATGAATACGAAACAACATTTCTCGGCAAATTTTACAAAAGCACATAACTGTGAATTGCCTCCCAGGGCCGGGCCTTGGAAGGCCCACTGGCAATTGCTGAGGGGCGGGGGGTGGGGGGCGGGGGTCTAAAGCCCAAGCTTAAGTTTCATTAGCTCCACAGTTATTCCACCCCTGCGCTACACTGCCCACTGTCCCCACCTTGACAGTGCCCCCAGGCACCTGAATTTGTAATCCGAGGAACAAGTGTCACCCCAAGCCCTGTCAGTTAAGATTCATGAGCCATCCCACCTCCATATGCAAATCTGTCACAGGTCCTCTCTCACCATGAAAAGGAGGGAGGGGTAGCAGGAAAGGGTAAGACCAAAGGTCTAAAGGAAGCAGAGGGTCCCCTGGCCTCCACCAGGGAAGTCCCGACACACCCAGGCCTTGGGGCCTGTTCAGACAGTTTTGGAAAACCCCCGTCCTCAAACCCAGGAGACCTGAGAGAGCACCTATTCCTTCTCCCAACGGCTGAGGCACCCTGCCTTGCCAAGAAGCAGCAGTCACACTCGCTTCACACAGCACCTGCTGAGGGCTCTTTCTTCAAGGTGACAAGGTCCCCAGCCAGCGTCTTACAACTGGAAGCTGAAAAGAACTTCCCACCAGAGCCTCCAGGCAACAATGGAGAAGATTCTCTTTTGGGTCTCAGGTAAGGGCTGACCTGTGCAGATGGGATCCTAAGCTCCGCCACAGGACTCTGGTCTGAGTGGCAACTGTGCCATGGCAAGAAAATGGAATGTTCCCAGAGGTACCTGTGCGCAGGGAAGAAACACGGGAAACGCATGTCCGCGGCTCAAGCAAGCCACTACCTCAGAACTCCTGCTCAGACAGTCCCTCTGCCTGCTCTGTCCTCCAGTCTCGACACGTTCCTTAAGCCTACATAAATCCCGGCCTCCCTTTAGGCCAGATGAAGTCCAGCTCCGTCAGGAAGTCCACCCTGCTATCTCCACCCACAACGATCCCAACCAACACTTGGCCTAAAATGTTTTCTATGTCCTCTCGTGTCCTAATAGTATTCCTGTCCTCCAGCACCTATGACAGGCACACACATTACTTCATTCTACAAGCGTATCCCTCACTAATCTTCACAGTCTTCCTGCAAGACAGGCGCTGCCGTGGCAAAGGAGCCAAGGTTCAGAGGTCGTTCTCAACAAGCAAGGGTCAGATGTCCAACTAGGCCAAAGCTAGAATTAGGCCTCCCAGTGAGATGATGTCCAGGCCGCAGGACAGGCCTCTCCTCCTCTTGCCACCAGCTAAGCACAGGGCTGGGCACGGCAAGGCCCTCTTCCACACCCTGGGTAGCACCTGTTCTGACGGCCTCTTTGATCTGACTTTCTGGTACGTAGGCTCCAAGAATTCTGGGGGCAGAGGACATATCTAGGACATCCCTCTCTCCCTTCCATGCCAAGGGAGGACCTCAAGGGTGCATGAACATCCTTAACTCTGCTAAGTAGGTAGGTGGTGGCCTTGCTCTCCACAGGGACTGCAGAGCCCCAGCGCCCTGCCCTCAGCAGGCTGTCTCACCTCTGAGGTATCGGTCACAGCAGCCATTAAGACACAGAAACAAGCCAGGGAGCGCCTCAGGGCAGCACTCAACCATCCCTGACTGTATTTCCCAAGCACTGAACAAAAAGCCTACAGAAGGTGCTGCTAAACATTCAACTCACCCACCCACATGCCATGGATTAAAAATAGCTGGAGCCCACGTCAATTATTAGCCAAGCAGTGCCTCAGACACTGCCCTCTAAGGGCTGGCACCTGGGAGAGTCTGGGCAAAGCAGGTTGGGAGAGTGGCAGCGGGGCAGTGTCTAGGCTGGACCTAGGAACTGGACTTGAGCAAGCACTTCTAAAAGACACCTCTTAGAAATAAAAAGTCACTTCCTGTGCAGTGGAATTTGGACCACACAAGAATCCTACAACGCTGGAGCTGGAAGAGGCCTTCATGAAATCATTTGGTTCAATCGGCTCATTTTACTGGGGAGGGAGCCAAGGCCCAGAGAGCAGAAGGGGCCTGCCGAAGGTCTCAGGACTGGCTGGGGTAGGACAAACACTAGAATCACGTTCCTCTACTTCCAGGCAAGTGCACTTCGGCCCAGAATGGCTCCACTCCAACTTCCTGGCAGGAGAATGGACTTGGAAAATATACAGGCTACCCTGGGAAAGACAAAATGGGAAAGTGACTCTGCTACCTCCCAAATAAAATCCCACAGAACGGAGCCACACGGAAAGTGTTACCTGCTCCAGGGAAGTCTCTCTGGCATTGTTTCTCCTCAGGTTCATCTCCCTAGGAGTAAACAGCAGCAGACAGTAGGGTTGGCAGCCACTTGTTCTGATCTCACTGGGGTACCAAGAGATGCTTCAGCCATCAGCCCTAGCTCACTTCAGTGTTCAGATGGCCTCTGCCCCAAGCTCTTCTAGAAATAGTCACCTATATATGGTACTTGAAGTTGTGGGAGACAAGTTGGGGAAGGAAGCACAGCAAAAGGTACTCTGTACCCCAAAGCTGGGTCTTAGAGCCCCCCACCCCCGTCCTGTAGGGCCTGTAAAACTGGAAGATGGTGTCATGTGGTAGAATGTGTGGCTGCCAGTCCTGACTAGTGGGAATGGCCTGGAAGCAAGGACTCTCAGCAAAGTAGCAGCAGCAGCTTGCCAGGTTCTAGCCTGGCCCAGAGGATCGGAGGCCACCATGCCTTGCACTGTGGGCTGGCTTACCACTCTCATGAGACACCAATCATTCCCACTTCCTGACCTGGGGGACACTGGCTTAGCCAATGGCAGGCAACACTGACAAGCACCACCGAGGCTTCGAATTAAGGACCTCAGTGGGAGGTGGTCCAGAGACTTCTAGCTGTCCCCCTTGAAGCACCTGTCCCCCCTGGCTTCTACAACAAAGAACTAGCTGTAGCCTGGCAGATGGCAGCCCCAAATAAGGACTGTCTCAAAGTCTCCCTGGTAGCAATGCACGGCCCTGTCATGTAGATATGGAAGTCAGCTCTCCTGGGCCAGGCAGGTAAGGGAAGTGCTGCAAATGAGAAAGAGCAGTGCAACCCCAAGTGTGGCCCCCAGACTGGTGGCACCAGCACAACTTGGACACCTCTTGTCACCCTGAGGCAGTCAGTGGAGTGCCAGGCGAGTCTCTGCCCACTGGCCAACATGGCAGCACAGTGAGGTTCTTACACTGAGCACACCAGGAAGCTGGAGATACGAACGGCTAAGGGCCCAGAGCCAGGGAAGCTATAAAGATGAATGGATACCACCCCCCCGCCTGCCCCACAACAGGCCAAAAGCTAGAATGATCATTGGATTAGGAAAAAAGTCCTCCCCTCCCTATTCCTGTAAGAACTGTGGGCTTGAACAGGGTTGAGAAGACCAGAGCCCACTACGTGCCCAAGTTGCGTGGCACCTGAATAAATCTCTCTCCTTTTGCATCGGCACCCGCCCCACGAGTTTGGCTTTTTGTGGCGACAGGCAGCCGAACCTCTATCTCTGGTTCAGTGACAGTATTAGAAACTAAAATTCTTAACCCCCACCATAGACCTCCTATATCAGAGCCTCTGGGGGTGGGGCCCACACCTCCACGTTTTAACGAACCTTCCAAGTTGTTCTCACACATGCTCAAGTCTGAAAACCGTCCCCCCAGAGACTGCTGGGGGCAACTTTACAGATGGGGTGTGGTGCCTGGACACCCTCGTGAAACAGACACCTATTAACCCTCCGATTTCTGTAAGAGGGAGACAGACTCCTCTCTTAATTCATAACCAAACCTTAATCGTAATTCAGGCAGGTGGGGAACAGGAAATGAGAAACTCAACCAAGAGAGCAGCAATCAGGAAAGAAATAGCATCCAAGTATAATAAATAATAAACAGAAAACAAGATGCAAGGAATAAAACCAAGAATATCCAATAAGTCAGCAGTCTGAATTCTCTGCCAAAGACATAAGCCGCCACCTGCAGCTTGTTGTTGTCGTCCTTGCCACCCTTTCTTTCTCCCTCCCCCAGCCACGTGCTGGTTACAAGAGAAACTTCTTTTTAAGTGAGTCAGGCTCTACCACCCTTTCTCCCTCCCCCACATCAGGGATGCACTGATTACAAAAGAAATGTTTTCCTTTTTAAGTGAGGAAGAAAGGCTAGAAATTAAAAGTTGGGCAAAAACATATTAGGTAAATACAGAGAAAAACCAGAAGTGAAAATATTAACATTAAAAATGTGAACTGGACTTTTCAATAACCCTGCCTCAGCAAGCTGAGGGATTTTCCCCAGCCATTTTTCAGTCATTTGCCTTTATCTGGAAAAACAGAACCTGGAAAACTACTCACTCACTAGGATTTCATGGTACAAACAAGGCTTAGCCACTCTGGTCCCTTTAAACAGTTTATATGACTTAAAATACGGCACAAAAAAGTGCTTCAGACTTGGGGGCCCAAGTCTTTAGCTCTGACATTTGGCCCTGGGCCCTCTTTGTGCACTAGCTATACAGCTACACATTGTGTCACATCCCTTGGGGACAGAGAAAGTCCATCTTGCCCCTACAAATGAGCAAGAAAACATCCACTGCAATCAGAGCAACTGGGCCACATCCTTGAACGTAAAGGAAGCAGGCAGGAACTGCAAAGGGAGAAGAGGGGGACACAGGCCTGACCCTGGGGTTTGCATGCAAATCTCATTTTATCCATCCCTCCTAAAAATCTGGTACAGTCGGGGGCGGGGGGAGGGGGGGGGACGGGACGGGATTCACAATAATGCAGAGCTGAGAAGAGGTGGGGGGACCCGATTACTGCCTACTCCGCCTACACTGACACTAAAGGGACATGGATGACCCAGACTGTGACTGACACCTGCCTCTAAACGTCTGAGCCTCTCGCTCACACTTTTATGAAATGCATTTATTTATTTATTAATTTTAGGGCTGTACAGAAGGAGGGATTCTTCCAGATTCTTGGCGATATATTGTCTTAAACACAGATAATATGGAATTTATGGCCAATGGCCAAAAGCATTAAATAAGCCACAAATGACACAGGGTGCAATCCACAAAGATAAGCTTGATAAACCTGCATACATCAAACCATGAAGGCCAAACTCAAAAAGCTAAAAAATATATAAGTACAGCTTGACTCAAAACAAACAAAAAAAAAGGATCAAGGGAGGGAGGTGGGGATGGCTGGGGTGGGGGGAGTGGTGAGGGGAAAACGGAGGCAACTGTACTTGAACAACAATTTTTTAATAAGTGAAAAAAAGATAGTGAGACTATAGTGAGATTTTTTTTTAAGATTTTATTTATTTTTAGAAAGAGGGAAAAAGGAGGAGAAAGAGGGAGAGAAACATCAATGTGTGGTTGCCTCTCACGTGCCCCCTACTGGGGACCTGGCCTGCAAACCCAGGCATGTGCCCTGATTGGGAATTGAACTGGCAGCCCTTTGCTTGGCAGGCCCACGCTCAATCCACTGAGCTGTGCCAGCCAGGGCCATAATGAGACTTTTTGATATACTTCTCAGTCAGTATCTGACAGATTGGGCAAGCTCAAATTAACAGATAAATCTAAAGTTGTGCCCCACAGAAAATATATAATCTTCTTTCATGTCCATGAAACCTTTTAATATTAGTCATGTAGTTGGCCACAAAGAAAATCTTTTTTTTTAATTTTTTAAAATATTTTATTTATTTGTCTTTTAGAGAGCTGAAGGGAGGGAGAAAGAGAGGGAGAGAAACATCATTGTGTGGCTGCCTTTTGTGCAGCCCCTACTGGGGACCTGGCCTGCAACTCAGGCATGCGCCCTGACTAGGAATAGAACCGGCGACCTCTTGGCTCGCAGGCCAGCACTCAATCCACTGAGCCACACCAGCCAGGGCAGAAAATCTTAATACAGTTCAATAAAAAGATTTTGCTGATCACATTCACTAATTATAACCCAGTGAACATAAGAGTCAACAACAAGCCCTGGCTGGTGTGGCTCAGTGGATTCAGTGCCGGCCTGCAAACCAAAGAGTCATCAGTTCAATTCCCAGTCAGGGCACATGCTTGGGTTGCAGGCCAGGTCCCCAGTAGGGGGTGCATGAGAGGCAACCACACATTGATGTTTCTCTCCCTCTCCTCCTCCCTCCCTTACCCTCTCTAAAAATTTAAAAAAAAAAAAAAAAAAAAAAAGTAAACAACAAAATATGATCATACTCCACCCCCATAAAATTACTCACAAATTCAGGATCCCATCTTATAAATAATTCTTGGATCAAAACTTATCTACATAATGACTAGAAAGCAATAGAAAAGTGAGCATTTCATACAAAAGCCCATTAGCTAGAACTATACTCAAAAGAAAATGTGGAGCTTTATATGTTTTATAAAGACTGAAAATAAATGAACCAATTTATATCTTAAAGGTAGAGCAATAAAATATAGATTTGGTAGAGTCAAAAGAATGAATAAAAAATAAAGGTTGAAATTAATGACCAAAAACACATACACACACATACAAAAAAAAAAAAAACATAGAAAGAAGCCCTGGCTGGTGTGGCTCAGTGGATTGAGCACCAGCCTGCGAACCAAAGGGTCACTGGTTTGATTCCCAGTCAGGGCACATCCCTGGGTTGTGGGCCAGGTCCCTAGTAGGAGGTGTGCAAGAGGCAACCACAGACTGATGTTTCTCTCCCTCTTTCTCCCTTTCTTCCCCTCTATCTAAAAATAAATAAAATCTTAAAAAATAAAATAAAAAGGATACAAAAAATTCCTTCTCTCTCTCTCCCCTCTCCTTCCTTCCCTCCATCTATCTATATAAATTCAGCATATGCAGTTAGAATCCCATTCACAACATCTAGTAAAGACATATTACAAGATCTGTAATCTGTCTCTGATTTGGAAAACTTAACATCATAAAAATGTCAACCTTTCCTTATAAATAAATAAATTCAATGAAATTCCAAGTAGGATCCTATAGGCCGATTACTCCAACACTGTTCCAGGTTTTAAAAATAGTCAACGGTCTCAAAACCCATCAACAAGGGAAAAGTTGAACAAGTTATGGTACATCTGAACATTACATACAGACCTGTTACTGATGTAGAAGAACAGTAACCCAGAGGTACGGTCCATGATAAAGTAATGGAAAGCACAAGCTACAGAGTAGGATACACACCATGAATCCATTTGGTGAAACGTGCACAGTCTTACAGGTGCCTGTGTGTCTCTGACATGGAGAGGGAGGGAAGGAGGGAGGGATTCTGGACCGCAGGCCACCTACACTGCCAACTCCTCTGGAGAAACGGGAGAATGGGTTAAGGAACAGAAACAAATAACCCTCAAGGCCACCCTCCTCCAGCACAGCCCAATCTTTCTCCTCCCCTTCAAAGCCCACAAAATCTTCAAAACTTAGCTATACTTAGTAACCCCAGATCTCACCTCCTGCTATTCCCCCTTCCCATCATCCCACAAAAGCAGTGGCAGCTAAGGTGACCAATCCTCCACATCACTTCCAGCAGCAGCAGTGAAGGCCACGGCCGGAGCAGACTCACCTAGCTTCTGGGTAGAACAATGTCTGAGTTTTCCTTCCCCTTTTTGAACTGCTCTTACTCTGGTTCCTTTACAGGCTGATCTTCCTTTCTTTCTTTAATCAGCTGTTCCAGGTGAGTTCCTCATCTCACCAGGCCTCTCACATCAGTTACAAGCTAATGCAGAGTTCAACCAGTCTCATCACCAACTTCCTAAAAATAGCTGTGACCTTTTAGGTGGACACAACAAGCTTACATCTGCTATCACCAGCCTCCGCCACATATTCACCCTTTTCCCCAGAGATGCCACTCCCTGGGCTTAATCTGCATATGCTCCCTCCACCTCCCTGTTAAAAGCCTCTGAATTTCTCTTCCCTGACTCTGATTGCTCTCATAGCTCTGCTCCGAGCCAGCCTCTCCTCAGCTCCAGGTGTGAGAGGATAGGGACACCTCCCTTCCCTCTCAATTTCAGGAGTGACCTTCCCTTCTGTTCTGCAAAGGCAGTGGGACCTTCAGGAGCACAAGTACCTGGAAGACTAGATACTAAGTGATCACAGAGCCAGGGGAAAACCACCTGCATATGCCACTCCCAGGGTCAAGGTTCCTTGCAGTAACACACCCACAGTACCACCACTGTCATCACCACCCCCTCATTGATCTCAAACCCCTTCTGCAAACATCTTCTTACCGTAAACAACCATTAGAGGAGGCAGGCATTTTACCACCCAGAACACTGAGAGCCTGTGTGGTTGGTTACATGGCTTGTCCCAGGTCACCTAGCACAAATGCGCTCAGTCTTGTCTCCTTGGTTGCCCTCACCCATTAAGGTCTCACATCAGTGTAGCACACTCAGCTGAGACTCCAGTCATGGCAGGCCGTACTGTTATTTAGATATGCCACCAAATTTCAGCAACTCCTTTTAAAAATGTAAGTTCCCACCAAGGAAACTTCAGCTTCTTCCTTTCCCCTAAGACCTTTCCTATCTAGGTATCATCCAAACTCCTGATGTCCCAGGGAAATGAGAACAGAGGGTGTTATAGAGAAAAATCCAGAAAAACCTGCGTCAATTTGCTTGGCTATGACTGTGAAGCACACACACATACAGACAGACTCTCCCCCAAGTGCCCCACACAGCAAGTGCCAGGACCTCTTCAGGCTTACAGGGAGACGGCAGCTAAGAAGACAGAGGAAGGGGACAGAGCTCCAGAAAGGCCCAGGGCCTCTGGACACTCAGCAAGCAGCACAGATATTTCATTTCTACATTTACCTCCTGCCCACACCAGCCTTTTTTTTCTCTCTCTCTATCCTGCAGTGAATTCTCAAAAAGAATCACACTAACCTATTTTGGCTCGATTTTCACTCCTTCATCCCAAACTACCCAGCTTCCTCCAAACCATGTGACCAAGGCATCACTAATCAATCTTGGCCTTCTAGGAACAGCAATCCAGGGTGTGCCCTTTCTGTCACCCTTGCCCTGGCTACATAAAGGAGTCAAAGGGCTTCCTACTTGACCTGTCAACCAGCTCCAATTCCCACCACTCAGTCTGGACTCATTTCCATCTCAAGGTCTAACATCTTAACAACAGGGAACCTTTACCTCCCTGGACTGCCTCTTTCACATTGGGCAAGGCCCATCCTGGGTGCTGTAAGACTAGAAAATAAGAAACAGCTCTCACCCTGCAGAGACAAAGGAAGGGGCAGAGATAAGACATGGGGCCATACAAATACTATAAAGGGCCAGTACCATGAGGTGAGTCAGTGTTAAAGCTTTGTGGGCTTACAGCATATTTTGTTCCTTCCTGCCGGCAGTAAGCACCTGGAGAGCTCCCAGGAAGGTGGTGAATAATGGGCAGAAGGCAGGTCAATAATGAGGGAAGGCATTCCAGGAGGGTGGAACGGCATGAGCTAAGAGAGAGGGGCAGTTCAACTCAGCAGGACTTCAGCTGTATGAAGGGAAAGGGAGTGACAGCTATTACAGTTATATTATCACTGATACAGATGATTCTTTATGCACAAGGCCTTGCTGTAAGCTTTATGTCTAATCTCGGTGACACCCACCTGGGACACACAGCTATGGTGTAACAGTCACTACTTGCTCAGGTCACTGCCTGAGCTGTACTGTTGTTAAACATATTCAGTTAATCCTCCCAATCACCCTGTGAGGTGGGTATTGTTAACACCCCCATTTTAAAGATGAGGAAATGAAGGCATGGAGACTAGTAAGACACAAGATTGGCGAGAGATGCCCAAGGTGAGGACCCAATGCCAGGGCAACAAACTGCCCTGGCACCTCACCCAGCCACTCTCTTCAGGGAACACCTTGCAGAATAGAAAGTGCCTTGAAGGAAGGGTACCTGTTAATCCCCCTGGAATTCCCAACAATTAACTGAAGCAAGGATGGAATGAAGGAACTAGAGAGACAGTTAGGGGTGACCAATGTAACAGGCCCTGCCTGTCCAGCTCCTGGACCCAACCTGGCCCTGCCCTGCAAGCTTTTTTGTTCCTGTGTGTGGGCAGGGCAGAGGCTCACCCCTCACAGTGCTACTCCACACCCAGGTCAGGGCAGCAGGGAACAAAGTGAAGGGCCTGGACACAGAGCAGAGTGGCTAGCTACCTCTATACCCAGGGTCTGTCCTAAACACCCATGTCCACAAAGTGCCACTAACTAGAGGGGTGGGGACAGAAATGTCCCAGGCAGACTGTCCCCTGCTTGGGCTAGTACAGGCTACCTTAACTTCTGCCCTCCAAAGTTTCTAGGTGAGGAACTCCACAACTCTCCTCTAAGACACAGACGCAGTTTCTACCTTTTTAAAAGCCTTTCGGGGACTGAGTTGAGGCCCCAGAGGAGATAAAAGTCCAAGAATCCCTCCCTGAAACTGTGGCCAAGGTTGAAGAAGGTGAAACGGCAGAGAAGGTAAACACACAGGTGAACACAACACCCAGGAGGAAACCTGCATTCTTTCAAACCAAATGCCTTACAAATAAACTCCAACAGCAGCAGCTCCCAGGAATTTGTGTCCTCCCTGTTCCGGAAGGCAGCCTCCTCTACCAGGCAGCTCTCTCCTTAGTACAAGCCATTCCCGGAAGGGCACACACACTCTCCAAAACTCAGCTGGGTCGGAGGGGACCGGGCCACCGGCCACGACTCACACCAGCCAGTCGCCTTCTGATCGCAGGATCACCCGGTCCCAAGTCGGCCCAAGCCCGCTGAGCCCCTGTCCCTGGCAGCGTAGCGCAGTCACGTGGCCCCGGCCAAGGGGGCGCCCACTGGGAGTCCCTGCAGCTGATCGAGCTGATGCAGAGACGCAAGTAGATGGAGCTCGTCCCGGGCCAGCGGAACACCGTTCCCCACCTCCATGCTGTGCAACCAGGAAGCCGTAGGGCGGGCTGGGGACCCTCACTCACCTACCAACTGGCCACCAGGGGTGAGGAGCCGCGAGGGGCGAAAGGGGACGCGGGCAGCAGTGGCTCTCTCTCCAGGCGTCCGGGGCGCGGTGCCTGGGGTATGTCTGGAGTTCTGTCCCGCTCCGGTTCTCTGAGCACCGGGGACCGGCGGGCACTACAGCCTTCAGGGCGGGGCGGAAGGAGGAGCCAACTGGGCGGAAAACTCCGAGGGTGCCTCGGGTTTACGCCCCGGGGCGGAGCCACTTGTTCCAAGGGCGGGGCCCGAGGTCCGAGGGGCGTGGTCTGAGCGCGGCACCTCCCGCAGGTGTGAGCCATCTTGGGCCAGCTGACTCGAACCTGCCTCCTGGAGCCCGAACGCGGGAGCCAAGGCCTTCCCCCTCCTAGAGGACCAGGGCAGGACTCTGCGGAGACACCGAGGTCTGCCTGGAGCTCCCGCACCTCCGGAGATCGGTGCCGCCCTTCGCGCGCCCCGCTGTCTGGAAGGGGGTTCCCCAAATCCCCTCCAGGCCTCGGATACCATTGCTAATGACTCTCTTTAAAGTAAAGAAAACTTTCTACATTAATAAGGTCACACAATAGTACGGAAATGGGAAAGGGATGGGGAGAATAGCTTTGTAGTGGAGAAATCTGACAAGCTACCTGGGCCAGGTGATCAGGGTCGACATCCACAGTGAATAAGGCTCGATTATGGCTGCCACAGGGGAAGGCGAGAGCCGCAGTGAAAGTACAGCCCCGAAGTCCCTGCTCACCTGGACTGCAGCGCAGGGCTCGGGAGAAGGAAGGCGCAGGGCCTCCGCAGAGTGGGCCTCAGCCAGGAAGGCAGTGTGGGCAGGATGTGGCTGAGCTCGCGCAGCTCCTCAGTGGAAAAGAAGTCTTTGTACTGCCAGCTCCTGCGCTGGCCGCATCATCCTCCTTGATGGGAACATAAATGGCTTTGAGCTTCAGAAACAAAACTGTTGCCGGCTACTAGTTACACACAAACCTTCTGTGAAAGATGCCGTGATTGTAGCGCTGAAAAAAGCGAAGGGGATGACATTTTGAAATTTGAGCCCCTTGTTGCGGAGATGCGGAGATTCTGCATTTAAGCGGCAATAGATTCTGGTTTCAGGAACTCTGGCCTAACGGTGGGAAAAGGAAAGACCAGGTCGGCTGGCCGGAGCACACATGGCCAAGTTCCATTAAGCCGTAAGGAAAAACTGATGGTAACAGAGGAAAAATATATCAACTTCCTATTAAAGATAGCAAATGAAAAAATGGAGGAAAACAAGGAGAGAACTGAAAGGCTTTACAACTGCCTACAACATGCTTTAGAAAGAAACTAGTACCGACTCACAACCCAAAGAGAAAATCAATGAGAAAAATCATTCATATTCTCATAAGTGAAAAAGAAACCGAGAAAAAGCATGTGGCAGATGTCTTACTGAAGGAAACGATGAAGAACTTGAAAATGAGCCCTGACTAGTGTGGCTCGGTTCGCTGGGTGTCTGGCAAAGTGAAAGTTTATCGGTTTCCTTCTCGGTCAGGGCACATCCCTGGGCTGAGGGTTCAGTCCCAGTCGGGGCACCCCGGGCCTGTAAGAGAGGCGACTGATGGATGTTTCTCCTTCACATTGATGTTTCTCTCCCTCTCTTCCTTCCTTCCTTCCCCTCTCTCTAAAATAAATAAAATCTTAACAAAGAAAAGAACTTGAAAATGATGATCCAGAAATCAGTGTTACTATCCTCCCTGAAGATTACTAAGATCTGATTCTAAAGTATCTGGTAGAATAATGTTTCTAATAATTCTTATAAAGCCGCTCTTCAGAAGAGTATTTTAGCTTGTTGAATGTAGCTGACATTCAGAGAAGCAAGATTTAATTTTTCTCTATATTTTAGAGACACCCATCTTATAAACATTAGATGGCTTTTAAAAATAGCTGTGTACAATGTTTGCTGATTC